>OX328103.1:62806468-63014760 GCA_946811185.2 Hippopus hippopus | reverse complement strand
AAGAGCATATTATAATAATAGAACCTCCATTATCAAGTTGTTTCAATTCTATTTTTAAATTTCGGTCTCGTGACTTCACCATCCAATCAAATTATTTTCGTCTCATCTGAGGCGTCTCATATCTCGCATTGAGCCTAAACCCTCACTAATGGAAAGGAGAATAAGATGGGGCAGGGGTAGGGGCAGGGGTAGGGGCAGGGGAAGGGGCTGAGGAAGAAAGGGCTGAGGCGAAGGGGCAGGGGAAGGAAGGGGCATGGAGGGGAAGAGGAAGGGTTAAAGACAGGGACAGACTAAAGGACAGGGGAACGGGAAGGAATGGGGAGGGCAAGAGCAAGTTGAAGTGGAAGGGGCAAGCAGGAGCAGGGGTAGGGGTAGGGGCAGGGGAAGAAAAGGGCCTGGAGGAAGGGGCAGGGGAAGGTAGGGGCAGGGGAAGGTTGAGGGAAAGAGGAAGAGTTAAAGACAGGGACATAGTAAAGAACAGGTGAACGGGAAGGAATGGGAGAGGGGAAGAGGAAGTGGAAGTGGAAGGGGCAATAGCATGAACAGGGGAAGGGGCAGAAGAAGGGGAAGGGGCAGGGGAAGAGACAAAATGGACTTAGGACATTGGCATAGGATTAAGCTACCACTTTTTAACACTATATCTCTGCTATTCTTCTACTACAAAGATTCAACGTATCAGAGCACGCTTCCGTCATAGCAATCTACACTGTCATGGTCTCAGTTTTGGCTACCCTTGTGCCAGTTACGAGCATTGGCTCACAACCCAAAGATCTCATACATTTCTACATCCAACAGGCCATAGACTGTAAACAAATAACAAGTCTTACAATGGAGACCATGTCTCAAAACATTCAGAACTTTCAAACTGCATCAGGAGCAACTGGCTACACCTGTGCCAATCACGAACATCGACTCACGGCCTAAAGATCTGGAGAAGCAATGTCTAACAATATCTTAAAGCCATGTACAGCTTATACATCATTCTCCAAGAGCATATTATAATAATAGAGCCTCCATTATCACGTTGTTTCAATTCTATTTTCAAATTTCGGTCACGTGACTTCACCAGCCAATCAAATTAATTTCGTCTCATCTGAGGCGTCTCATATCTCGCATTGAGCCTAAACCCTCACTAATGGAAAGGAGAATAAGATGGGGCAGGGGTAGGGGCAGGGGTAGGGGCAGGGGAAGGGGCTGAGGAAGAAAGGGCTGAGGCGAAGGGGCAGGGGAAGGAAGGGGCATGGAGGGGAAGAGGAAGGGTTAAAGACAGGGACAGACTAAAGGACAGGGGAACGGGAAGGAATGGGGAGGGCAAGAGCAAGTTGAAGTGGAAGGGGCAAGCAGGAGCAGGGGTAGGGGTAGGGGCAGGGGAAGAAAAGGGCCTGGAGGAAGGGGCAGGGGAAGGTAGGGGCAGGGGAAGGTTGAGGGAAAGAGGAAGAGTTAAAGACAGGGACATAGTAAAGAACAGGTGAACGGGAAGGAATGGGAGAGGGGAAGAGGAAGTGGAAGTGGAAGGGGCAATAGCATGAACAGGGGAAGGGGCAGAAGAAGGGGAAGGGGCAGGGGAAGAGACAAAATGGACTTAGGACATTGGCATAGGATTAAGCTACCACTTTTTAACACTATATCTCTGCTATTCTTCTACTACAAAGATTCAACGTATCAGAGCACGCTTCCGTCATAGCAATCTACACTGTCATGGTCTCAGTTTTGGCTACCCTTGTGCCAGTTACGAGCATTGGCTCACAACCCAAAGATCTCATACATTTCTACATCCAACAGGCCATAGACTGTAAACAAATAACAAGTCTTACAATGGAGACCATGTCTCAAAACATTCAGAACTTTCAAACTGCATCAGGAGCAACTGGCTACACCTGTGCCAATCACGAACATCGACTCACGGCCTAAAGATCTGGAGAAGCAATGTCTAACAATATCTTAAAGCCATGTACAGCTTATACATCATTCTCCAAGAGCATATTATAATAATAGAGCCTCCATTATCACGTTGTTTCAATTCTATTTTCAAATTTCGGTCACGTGACTTCACCAGCCAATCAAATTAATTTCGTCTCATCTGAGGCGTCTCATATCTCGCATTGAGCCTAAACCCTAACCCAGGGGAAGGCAGTGGTACACTAGGGGAAGGCAGTGGAAGGTAGTGGTAGATTAGGGGAAGGTAGGGGAAGGTAGACGTACACTAGGGGAAGGCAGGGGAAGGCAGTGGTAGACTAACCCTAACCCAGGGGAAGGCAGTGGTACACTTAGGGAAGACAGTGGTAGACTAGGGGTACACTAGGGGAAGGTAGGGGAAGGCAGTGGTACACTTGGGAGACGCAGTAGAGGACTAATTTGTACTAGAAGAAGGCAGTGGAAGACAGTGGTACACTAGGGGGAAGGCAGGGGTACACTAGGGGAAGGCAGTGGTACACAAAGGGAAGACAGTGGTAGACTAGGGGTACACTAGGGGAAGGTAGGGGAAGGTAGAGGAAGGCAGTGGTACACTTGGGAGACGCAGTGGAGGACTAAATTGTACTAGGAGAAGGCAGTGGAAGACAGTGGTACACTAGGGGGAAGGCAGGGGTACACTCGGGGAAGGCAGTGGTAGACTAGGGGTACACTAGGAGAAGGCAGGGGTACACTAGGAGAAGGCAGTGTTACACTGCTACTAGCGAACAATCCACAAATAAGAACGGTGTTTTTAATGTATATATAGGATGCTTTCGACAAACATCGTCTGTTTAAGGGTCTTTATTTTTTGGCAGAAAAGAAACTAGTGCTTTCATCATGTAGCCCCGACTGTCTTCTAAATATTGAGACCAAGATTGGCTCCCTAGGTGAAGATTGAGATGAGCTTTAGTTCATCAATCAATGGCAGTGTCCAGACGTTTTCGCTTTTTTTAGGATTTTTTTAGACAATTATCGTCTTGTTTTGCGTCTGCATGTAGTGGAAGAAATAAGCAAAGGCATCCGACATGTAGACCCGAATAAGCTCATTAATATGTGACAAAGATCGTCTCGATAGGTGCAGCCTGAAGCATTCTACAGGCCGGCATTCCTTAAATGTTTTTTTAATGCAAAATTTGACTTGGGGAAGGCGGGGAAGCCAAAATTATACTAAGACAAGGTGGGGTAAAGTAAAAGTTGACTTGGGGAAGACGGGGTAAGGCAAAATTGTATTAGGGGAAGGCGGGTGAAGGAAAAAGTTGACTTGGATAAGGCGGGTGAAAGCAACAAATGACTTGGGGAGGCAGGGGAAGGCAGAGAAACACTTTGGGAAAACGGAAGAAGGCAAAATTTGAATTGGGGAAGGCGGGGGAAGGCTTGGAAACAATTTTGGATGGCGGATAAAGCCAAAAGAGCATTTAGGGGTAACAGGGGAAAGCAAAGGAACAATTGGGGTAAGCTGGGGAAGGCTTTATTTATACGTCAACCAAATTAAATTCTATTTTTACCAATCATTTCACTTGTTACTAATTCATTTATATGAAAGTTTAAACATTTAATTTTGAACTCTCGTAATGATTTACGCCTGGCACCTAGTCCCCCAGTTTTTAACTGTATTAGCTGCTCATGTGCAGGGGTTTCATCGGGCGCCAACCGACTCATTGTCGCTAGGTTTGGCTTTTATGTTGAAATAAGTCTTTCAATTAATTGCCTTGAACTCGATGTGGTATAAGTGTCTTTGAGGTCAGAGGCTCACTATCACTTTTGTTAATCTGTCTTTGAGGTCAAAGGCCCACTATCAATTTTCTTTATCTGAGTGTCTTTGAGTTCAGAGGCTCACTATCACAATTCTTACTCTGAGTGTTTTTGAGGTCAGAGGCTCACTATTCTTAATCTGAGTGTCTTTGAGGTCAGAGACTCACTATCACTTTTGTTAATCTGGATGTCTTTGAGGTCAGAGGCTCACTATCACTATTCTTTATCTGAGTGTCTTTGAGTTCAGAGGCTCACTATCACAATTTTTAATCTGAGTGTCTTTGAGGTCAGAGGCTCACTATCACTATTTTTTATCTGAGTGTCTTTGAGTTCAGAGGTTCAATATCGCAATTCATAATCTGAGTGTCTTTGAGGTCAGAGGCTCACTATCACTTGTTAATCTGAGTGTCTTTGAGTTCAGAGGCTGACTATCACTATTTTTTATCTGAATGTATTTGAGTTCAGAGGCTCACTATCACAATCTTTATCTGAGTGTCTTTGAGGTCAGAGGATCACTATCAAAATTTTTAATCTGAGTGTCTTTGAGGTCAGAGGCTCACTATCAAAATTCTTAATCTGAGTGTCTTTGAGGTCAGAGGCTCACTATTCTTAATCTGAGTGTTTTTGAGGTCAGAGGCTCACTATCACTATTTTTCATCTGAGTATCTTTGAGTTCAGAGGCTCAGTATCACAATTCTTAATCTGAGTGTCTTTCAGGCCAGAGGCTCACTATTCTTAATTTGATTGTCTTTGAGTTCAGAGGCTTAATATCACTATTTTTCATCTGAGTGTCTTTGAGTTCAGATACTCTGTATCACAAATCTTAATCTGAGTGTCTTTGAGGTCAGAGGCTCACTATCACTATTTTTAATCTGAGTTCTACTCTTTTCAGTAACTTTACGCAAATTCTATTAAATAGTTAATTCTATACGATTACTTCTATTGTTTTTCAAATCTGCTCATCTTTACAAGAAAATCCCTTTCCGACCTATCGGGTATTCCCTTTTCCTGACACATTTTCTGATACAACCTGTATCTCTCTATTCGACCTCCTATCTTTTGACCGATTACTGCTTTCAATATTTCCACTTCGCATTCACTCCAGGCTGATTTCATTATACATGCATTTGTAGGTACATGTCTGCTCTTTCCTATCTTTGAATTACCCACATTTTCTGTTTCTTCCGCTATCGTTTCTAGTCCTACCAGTTCGTTATCGTCTCTGATCATTTCCCGGGTACTTTCCCTTTGTTCAACACGTTCTTGGTCCACCTTCTGTCTTTTGTTCTTCTCGACCTGTATGAGTTTGTGGGGAATTGATGGGTGCAACTTAGCAGTCGAACGGTATTCACATTACCGAGTCTAAACTTACACTGGACCTCAAGCAATCGAAGTGTGAACTGTGTAATGGGTAGCTTTGCTTCCAACCAACTGATGTTATTGTAGTCTACATATTTGCCATTCATGATCAGAGCTACACTACTGACAAAAGTTAGTACTAACACCTTCTTATTCTGGCCCAGTTTCTTCTCTGCTATCTTCTCAAGTACATCTTTAAGCCATGGAAACACCATATTTTGATAGTGGCTCGTGTGACATATTCTTCACCATTCTAACTCTATCAATACCAATCCATGAAGGCTGTTCACCTCGTTCTCGAATATCCCTTGACCAGATTCTCCGTCCATCAAAACCCATACTTCGTAGGTATAACTCCAATTCATACCTTCATGCCTATTTTTATCAGTGAAGCGAACTGCAGGGAAAAATCCAAGATCGAGAGAACGTATTCCTTCCATGCACATGGTCACTAGACTTTTCGTATCTCCTTTTAACATGCTCTTTATACATCTAAATATTATTGGCCACTTGTATTTCTTGCAACCAACAATCTTTCCAGCAAGGTCCTTCGGATTTAGTCCTCCAACAATTCTTTTATTTTGATTGCCAGAACCTTTCTTCAGCGACAAAAAAAAGTCCAGAAAATGCAAAAACACATTTCCAGTCGAACACAAATCCTCTAGAAGACACATGATTATGCGCCTTCCGGACACGACCTGACTAGAATTGATGTAGTTGAATAGCCCAAACGACCTCTTAATTTGTCCTTGCACTGTCACATTCTGTGTGTAGATACTCAATGGAGGAGATGAAGTTTCATCAAGACAGCACGATGAACTATCATCCAAACAAAGAAAACCCTTTTGATCGGTTAATGAGCGAGAGGGGGACGAAACTCCGATTCCTAAATTCACCGAATAAGTCCTTGACTCATTGCAAAAGAGGCTGGCCCACAAGAGCTTTTCTATGGCGCACTCATACTGGTAGACTTCCCATGTGTACTCGCTGTCCCCAGTTCCCTTACGTGTTGCATATATATCCAGAAGTCTATCTCAAAGGTAAAGACCAACCTCTCTGATACAACCAACAACATTTCCAGAGTGATCAAAAGGTGCTAGCATTGCGTGCTCTTGTAACATTGCATAAACATTGCTTTGGTTTATTAGGTCTTTGCCTTCAACACAACAAAGACACTCAGGTAAGCAAACTACAAACTCCAAACGGCATACACCTGCTCTCATCTGATTAAAATTGTTCCGTACTTCGCTTATGGATTGTGTAGCGTCTGCATTTAATTTCTTTCTATTCATTTCATGATAAATACCGTCTACAACAATCACGGATCCTGATACCGGATGGACCATCGTACGAGGACGACGATGTGGCATGTCGGAATACATCTGTAGGAAACGCACATTATCTGGAATAAGACAAACATTCAATAAGTCTGTGGATACCCTAATATCATTATTGTTTATGTAAGATTGGAAATTCACGCACTCGTAAAATGACAGTATGGAGGTAACATTCCCTCCACTTCCAACAACATCCCTCACTCCGCTACGACTCCAAAACAAATCCTTTGTATAACTACTCAAATTCAATCCAACGTGCACACATCATCGACACTTTCTCTGTCCTTTACTGGTAATGACACAACAGATCTGCACTTTTCCCCAGATCTAAAGGTAAGCATCTTCGCTTCGAAGGCGGGATTGTATAATTCTGCATGTTCCATACTTCTTTGAAGAACATTCAGTACGACACCCCGGTCGTCAGGTAACACAAACATTCATAACAGATTGTCAAGATTATTCTTGGCCAAGGTGTCTGTTGCAATTCCTTTCTTCAATAATTCTTTCAGTCCATTCTGAAATTCTACACGAATAATTTCAATGTTGCGTTCTGTCATGTTGCTAAGCAACCTCGTGTAGTCTGGACTATTCAGCTTTTGCTTTGGCAGAAATATGAGCCATGTCTCCCAACCTTCACTATACATCACTTGATACCCAACACTGTCTTTCAAATTAGCTATACCAATATCGTCATAATCTGTCAGTTTCAAATGTTTTTTAACAACTGAATAGATGGGCTTTAATTCATAACTAGATCTAGGTGACAAGTGTATGTGCGTGTAACTTATGTCCAATCCCTTTCCAATGTCCTTCCACAAAATGCTAACTCCGTCAATATCAGGCATTAATTTAATGCCGAATTAACCAATTGTTGATCTTCTCACTGCTAAATGCTTGCCTCGCTTAAGGAAACCTTCCACGTCTCCATTCCAAGCGGCTTTAAAATTTTCTGCATTTTCTAAAACTGTGTCAGTCAACAAGAACTCTTCCTCATCACTGTCGTTGTCAGAGGCCATCTTCTGAAATAAATATATATATACTATTACTTACATACACATGGGAAAGTTGAGGATGTTTCGGGAATTCAAGAGAAAATACAGGAACATTGGAATAAGGCATTTCAAAAGTTCAAGAAAGCGAGAGTAGGCAAGAAAAGGACAAGAGCAGCTTGTTGAGACAGACGAACGATTGGAAAAGTTGAACAACGACATGTGAACAATTTTGTGGTAGAGAAATTAAAAACAACCAATTTGTTAAGCTTTGCAGAAGGCAGGATAACAATGCAGAACAATTACCAGGAAGGCAAAAATTGTCTTCAGAAGTCGGGAGAAGTCGGGGGAAGGCAGGGGAAGGCATGGGAACACTTGGGGAAGGTAGGGGACCACTTGGGGAAGCCATGGGAAGGCAGGGTGACCACTTGGGGAAGGCAGAGGAAGGCAGGGGACAATTTGGGGGGGGGGGGCAGGCAGGGGAGGGCAGGGGCAGGGGAAGGGGCGTGGAATGGGATGGGGGAGGGAAGGGACATGGGAATGTTCAGGGAAACGGCACGGAGCAGGGGAAGTGGTAGTGACAATGACTAAATAAATGGTGTGGAAACATTTAAAGATTGATAATTATCTAGGCTGTTACAATATCAACTATGCCGGATGCTTATGTCGGTGCTGTAATATGTAGTTATTGCTTTAAACCGGAGTACTGGTAAAAGAGACTCCAGGAAAGCCTGGATAGGTGCACTTGCCGCCGCGATATAACTGAAATAATGTTGAAAACGGCGTTAAACACCATACAATCAATATTGCTTCAAACAGAAGAGGAAAAATTTTAAATAAAAGAAGAAAAATATCTCTCACCTTCAAGTCCTATTTCCAAAATGAAAAACTGAACACTAACACTATGTCTCGAACATGAATCAAAACACGAATATCAGTCATAGCATTCCATTATCGTAATATAATCTTGAAATAATCAATAATTTGTCCCATAACAATCACAACAACATTTTGAGTTTAACAAAATGGCGACTAAATGCTCACGTGGTTTTTCCCGCTAATATTTTGCACACGTCACCAACGCATCTTCAAACAGTATAGATTAGGGTAAGGAGAAGGTACAGGGACAGGGTAAAGGTAAAGTTTTTCTGACATGTGACTTCGGTAGCCAATCAAATCCATTTCGTCTCATCGGAAACGTCTCATATCTCGCAATGAGCCTAAACCCTAACCCTAACCCTAACCCTAACCCAAACCCTAACCCTAACCCTAACCCAAACCCTAACCCTAGGGTTAAAGACAGGGACAGACTAAAGGACAGGGGAACGGGAAGGAATGGGGAGGGCAAGAGCAAGTTGAAGTGGAAGGGGCAAGCAGGAGCAGGGGTAGGGGTAGGGGCAGGGGAAGAAAAGGGCCTGGAGGAAGGGGCAGGGGAAGGTAGGGGCAGGGGAAGGTTGAGGTAAAGAGGAAGAGTTAAAGACAGGGACACAGTAAAGAACAGGTGAACGGGAAGGAATGGGAGAGGGGAAGAGGAAGTGGAAGTGGAAGGGGCAATAGCATGAACAAGGGGAGGGGCAGAATAAGGGGAAGGGCCAGGGGAAGAGAAAAAATGGACTTAGGACATTGGCATAGGATTAAGCTACCACTTTTTAACACTATATTTCTGCTATTCTTCTACTACAAAGATTCAACGTATCAGAGCACGCTTCCGTCATAGCATTCTACACTGTCATGGTCTCAGTTTTGGCTACCCTTGTGCCAGTTACGAGCATTGGCTCACAACCCAAAGATCTCATACATTTCTACATCCAACAGGCCATAGACTGTAAACAAATAACAAGTCTTACAATGGAGACCATGTCTCAAAACATTCAGAACTTTCAAACTGCATCAGGAGCAACTGGCTACACCTGTGCCAATCACGAACATCGACTCACGGCCTAAAGATCTGGAGAAGCAATGTCTAACAATATCTAAAAGCCGTGTAAAGCTTATACATCATTCTCCAAGAGCATATTATAATAATAGAACCTCCATTATCACGTTGTTTCAATTCTATTTTCGAATTTCGGTCACGTGACTTCACCAGCCAATCAAATTATTTTCGTCTCATCTGAGGCGTCTCATATCTCGCATTGAGCCTAAACCCTAACCCTAACCCTAACCCTAACCCTAACCCTAACCCAAACCCTAACCCTAACCCTAACCCAAACCCTAACCCTAGGGTTAAAGACAGGGACAGACTAAAGGACAGGGGAACGGGAAGGAATGGGGAGGGCAAGAGCAAGTTGAAGTGGAAGGGGCAAGCAGGAGCAGGGGTAGGGGTAGGGGCAGGGGAAGAAAAGGGCCTGGAGGAAGGGGCAGGGGAAGGTAGGGGCAGGGGAAGGTTGAGGTAAAGAGGAAGAGTTAAAGACAGGGACACAGTAAAGAACAGGTGAACGGGAAGGAATGGGAGAGGGGAAGAGGAAGTGGAAGTGGAAGGGGCAATAGCATGAACAAGGGGAGGGGCAGAATAAGGGGAAGGGCCAGGGGAAGAGAAAAAATGGACTTAGGACATTGGCATAGGATTAAGCTACCACTTTTTAACACTATATTTCTGCTATTCTTCTACTACAAAGATTCAACGTATCAGAGCACGCTTCCGTCATAGCATTCTACACTGTCATGGTCTCAGTTTTGGCTACCCTTGTGCCAGTTACGAGCATTGGCTCACAACCCAAAGATCTCATACATTTCTACATCCAACAGGCCATAGACTGTAAACAAATAACAAGTCTTACAATGGAGACCATGTCTCAAAACATTCAGAACTTTCAAACTGCATCAGGAGCAACTGGCTACACCTGTGCCAATCACGAACATCGACTCACGGCCTAAAGATCTGGAGAAGCAATGTCTAACAATATCTAAAAGCCGTGTAAAGCTTATACATCATTCTCCAAGAGCATATTATAATAATAGAACCTCCATTATCACGTTGTTTCAATTCTATTTTCGAATTTCGGTCACGTGACTTCACCAGCCAATCAAATTATTTTCGTCTCATCTGAGGCGTCTCATATCTCGCATTGAGCCTAAACCCTAAACCCTAACCCTAACCCTAACCCTAACCCTAACCCCTAACCCTAAACCCTAACCCTAACCCTAACCCTAACCCTAACCCTAACCCTAACCCTAACCCAAACCCTAACCCTAACCCTAACCCAAACCCTAACCCTAGGGTTAAAGACAGGGACAGACTAAAGGACAGGGGAACGGGAAGGAATGGGGAGGGCAAGAGCAAGTTGAAGTGGAAGGGGCAAGCAGGAGCAGGGGTAGGGGTAGGGGCAGGGGAAGAAAAGGGCCTGGAGGAAGGGGCAGGGGAAGGTAGGGGCAGGGGAAGGTTGAGGTAAAGAGGAAGAGTTAAAGACAGGGACACAGTAAAGAACAGGTGAACGGGAAGGAATGGGAGAGGGGAAGAGGAAGTGGAAGTGGAAGGGGCAATAGCATGAACAAGGGGAGGGGCAGAATAAGGGGAAGGGCCAGGGGAAGAGAAAAAATGGACTTAGGACATTGGCATAGGATTAAGCTACCACTTTTTAACACTATATTTCTGCTATTCTTCTACTACAAAGATTCAACGTATCAGAGCACGCTTCCGTCATAGCATTCTACACTGTCATGGTCTCAGTTTTGGCTACCCTTGTGCCAGTTACGAGCATTGGCTCACAACCCAAAGATCTCATACATTTCTACATCCAACAGGCCATAGACTGTAAACAAATAACAAGTCTTACAATGGAGACCATGTCTCAAAACATTCAGAACTTTCAAACTGCATCAGGAGCAACTGGCTACACCTGTGCCAATCACGAACATCGACTCACGGCCTAAAGATCTGGAGAAGCAATGTCTAACAATATCTAAAAGCCGTGTAAAGCTTATACATCATTCTCCAAGAGCATATTATAATAATAGAACCTCCATTATCACGTTGTTTCAATTCTATTTTCGAATTTCGGTCCAGCCAATCAAATTATTTTCGTCTCATCTGAGGCGTCTCATATCTCGCATTGAGCCTAAACCCTCACTAATGGAAAGGAGAATAAGATGGGGCAGGGGTAGGGGCAGGGGTAGGGGCAGGGGAAGGGGCTGAGGAAGAAAGGGCTGAGGCGAAGGGGCAGGGGAAGGAAGGGGCATGGAGGGGAAGAGGAAGGGTTAAAGACAGGGACAGACTAAAGGACAGGGGAACGGGAAGGAATGGGGAGGGCAAGAGCAAGTTGAAGTGGAAGGGGCAAGCAGGAGCAGGGGTAGGGGTAGGGGCAGGGGAAGAAAAGGGCCTGGAGGAAGGGGCAGGGGAAGGTAGGGGCAGGGGAAGGTTGAGGGAAAGAGGAAGAGTTAAAGACAGGGACATAGTAAAGAACAGGTGAACGGGAAGGAATGGGAGAGGGGAAGAGGAAGTGGAAGTGGAAGGGGCAATAGCATGAACAGGGGAAGGGGCAGAAGAAGGGGAAGGGGCAGGGGAAGAGACAAAATGGACTTAGGACATTGGCATAGGATTAAGCTACCACTTTTTAACACTATATCTCTGCTATTCTTCTACTACAAAGATTCAACGTATCAGAGCACGCTTCCGTCATAGCAATCTACACTGTCATGGTCTCAGTTTTGGCTACCCTTGTGCCAGTTACGAGCATTGGCTCACAACCCAAAGATCTCATACATTTCTACATCCAACAGGCCATAGACTGTAAACAAATAACAAGTCTTACAATGGAGACCATGTCTCAAAACATTCAGAACTTTCAAACTGCATCAGGAGCAACTGGCTACACCTGTGCCAATCACGAACATCGACTCACGGCCTAAAGATCTGGAGAAGCAATGTCTAACAATATCTTAAAGCCATGTACAGCTTATACATCATTCTCCAAGAGCATATTATAATAATAGAGCCTCCATTATCACGTTGTTTCAATTCTATTTTCAAATTTCGGTCACGTGACTTCACCAGCCAATCAAATTAATTTCGTCTCATCTGAGGCGTCTCATATCTCGCATTGAGCCTAAACCCTAACCCAGGGGAAGGCAGTGGTACACTAGGGGAAGGCAGTGGAAGGTAGTGGTAGATTAGGGGAAGGTAGGGGAAGGTAGACGTACACTAGGGGAAGGCAGGGGAAGGCAGTGGTAGACTAACCCTAACCCAGGGGAAGGCAGTGGTACACTTAGGGAAGACAGTGGTAGACTAGGGGTACACTAGGGGAAGGTAGGGGAAGGCAGTGGTACACTTGGGAGACGCAGTAGAGGACTAATTTGTACTAGAAGAAGGCAGTGGAAGACAGTGGTACACTAGGGGGAAGGCAGGGGTACACTAGGGGAAGGCAGTGGTACACAAAGGGAAGACAGTGGTAGACTAGGGGTACACTAGGGGAAGGTAGGGGAAGGTAGAGGAAGGCAGTGGTACACTTGGGAGACGCAGTGGAGGACTAAATTGTACTAGGAGAAGGCAGTGGAAGACAGTGGTACACTAGGGGGAAGGCAGGGGTACACTCGGGGAAGGCAGTGGTAGACTAGGGGTACACTAGGAGAAGGCAGGGGTACACTAGGAGAAGGCAGTGTTACACTGCTACTAGCGAACAATCCACAAATAAGAACGGTGTTTTTAATGTATATATAGGATGCTTTCGACAAACATCGTCTGTTTAAGGGTCTTTATTTTTTGGCAGAAAAGAAACTAGTGCTTTCATCATGTAGCCCCGACTGTCTTCTAAATATTGAGACCAAGATTGGCTCCCTAGGTGAAGATTGAGATGAGCTTTAGTTCATCAATCAATGGCAGTGTCCAGACGTTTTCGCTTTTTTTAGGATTTTTTTAGACAATTATCGTCTTGTTTTGCGTCTGCATGTAGTGGAAGAAATAAGCAAAGGCATCCGACATGTAGACCCGAATAAGCTCATTAATATGTGACAAAGATCGTCTCGATAGGTGCAGCCTGAAGCATTCTACAGGCCGGCATTCCTTAAATGTTTTTTTAATGCAAAATTTGACTTGGGGAAGGCGGGGAAGCCAAAATTATACTAAGACAAGGTGGGGTAAAGTAAAAGTTGACTTGGGGAAGACGGGGTAAGGCAAAATTGTATTAGGGGAAGGCGGGTGAAGGAAAAAGTTGACTTGGATAAGGCGGGTGAAAGCAACAAATGACTTGGGGAGGCAGGGGAAGGCAGAGAAACACTTTGGGAAAACGGAAGAAGGCAAAATTTGAATTGGGGAAGGCGGGGGAAGGCTTGGAAACAATTTTGGATGGCGGATAAAGCCAAAAGAGCATTTAGGGGTAACAGGGGAAAGCAAAGGAACAATTGGGGTAAGCTGGGGAAGGCTTTATTTATACGTCAACCAAATTAAATTCTATTTTTACCAATCATTTCACTTGTTACTAATTCATTTATATGAAAGTTTAAACATTTAATTTTGAACTCTCGTAATGATTTACGCCTGGCACCTAGTCCCCCAGTTTTTAACTGTATTAGCTGCTCATGTGCAGGGGTTTCATCGGGCGCCAACCGACTCATTGTCGCTAGGTTTGGCTTTTATGTTGAAATAAGTCTTTCAATTAATTGCCTTGAACTCGATGTGGTATAAGTGTCTTTGAGGTCAGAGGCTCACTATCACTTTTGTTAATCTGTCTTTGAGGTCAAAGGCCCACTATCAATTTTCTTTATCTGAGTGTCTTTGAGTTCAGAGGCTCACTATCACAATTCTTACTCTGAGTGTTTTTGAGGTCAGAGGCTCACTATTCTTAATCTGAGTGTCTTTGAGGTCAGAGACTCACTATCACTTTTGTTAATCTGGATGTCTTTGAGGTCAGAGGCTCACTATCACTATTCTTTATCTGAGTGTCTTTGAGTTCAGAGGCTCACTATCACAATTTTTAATCTGAGTGTCTTTGAGGTCAGAGGCTCACTATCACTATTTTTTATCTGAGTGTCTTTGAGTTCAGAGGTTCAATATCGCAATTCATAATCTGAGTGTCTTTGAGGTCAGAGGCTCACTATCACTTGTTAATCTGAGTGTCTTTGAGTTCAGAGGCTGACTATCACTATTTTTTATCTGAATGTATTTGAGTTCAGAGGCTCACTATCACAATCTTTATCTGAGTGTCTTTGAGGTCAGAGGATCACTATCAAAATTTTTAATCTGAGTGTCTTTGAGGTCAGAGGCTCACTATCAAAATTCTTAATCTGAGTGTCTTTGAGGTCAGAGGCTCACTATTCTTAATCTGAGTGTTTTTGAGGTCAGAGGCTCACTATCACTATTTTTCATCTGAGTATCTTTGAGTTCAGAGGCTCAGTATCACAATTCTTAATCTGAGTGTCTTTCAGGCCAGAGGCTCACTATTCTTAATTTGATTGTCTTTGAGTTCAGAGGCTTAATATCACTATTTTTCATCTGAGTGTCTTTGAGTTCAGATACTCTGTATCACAAATCTTAATCTGAGTGTCTTTGAGGTCAGAGGCTCACTATCACTATTTTTAATCTGAGTTCTACTCTTTTCAGTAACTTTACGCAAATTCTATTAAATAGTTAATTCTATACGATTACTTCTATTGTTTTTCAAATCTGCTCATCTTTACAAGAAAATCCCTTTCCGACCTATCGGGTATTCCCTTTTCCTGACACATTTTCTGATACAACCTGTATCTCTCTATTCGACCTCCTATCTTTTGACCGATTACTGCTTTCAATATTTCCACTTCGCATTCACTCCAGGCTGATTTCATTATACATGCATTTGTAGGTACATGTCTGCTCTTTCCTATCTTTGAATTACCCACATTTTCTGTTTCTTCCGCTATCGTTTCTAGTCCTACCAGTTCGTTATCGTCTCTGATCATTTCCCGGGTACTTTCCCTTTGTTCAACACGTTCTTGGTCCACCTTCTGTCTTTTGTTCTTCTCGACCTGTATGAGTTTGTGGGGAATTGATGGGTGCAACTTAGCAGTCGAACGGTATTCACATTACCGAGTCTAAACTTACACTGGACCTCAAGCAATCGAAGTGTGAACTGTGTAATGGGTAGCTTTGCTTCCAACCAACTGATGTTATTGTAGTCTACATATTTGCCATTCATGATCAGAGCTACACTACTGACAAAAGTTAGTACTAACACCTTCTTATTCTGGCCCAGTTTCTTCTCTGCTATCTTCTCAAGTACATCTTTAAGCCATGGAAACACCATATTTTGATAGTGGCTCGTGTGACATATTCTTCACCATTCTAACTCTATCAATACCAATCCATGAAGGCTGTTCACCTCGTTCTCGAATATCCCTTGACCAGATTCTCCGTCCATCAAAACCCATACTTCGTAGGTATAACTCCAATTCATACCTTCATGCCTATTTTTATCAGTGAAGCGAACTGCAGGGAAAAATCCAAGATCGAGAGAACGTATTCCTTCCATGCACATGGTCACTAGACTTTTCGTATCTCCTTTTAACATGCTCTTTATACATCTAAATATTATTGGCCACTTGTATTTCTTGCAACCAACAATCTTTCCAGCAAGGTCCTTCGGATTTAGTCCTCCAACAATTCTTTTATTTTGATTGCCAGAACCTTTCTTCAGCGACAAAAAAAAGTCCAGAAAATGCAAAAACACATTTCCAGTCGAACACAAATCCTCTAGAAGACACATGATTATGCGCCTTCCGGACACGACCTGACTAGAATTGATGTAGTTGAATAGCCCAAACGACCTCTTAATTTGTCCTTGCACTGTCACATTCTGTGTGTAGATACTCAATGGAGGAGATGAAGTTTCATCAAGACAGCACGATGAACTATCATCCAAACAAAGAAAACCCTTTTGATCGGTTAATGAGCGAGAGGGGGACGAAACTCCGATTCCTAAATTCACCGAATAAGTCCTTGACTCATTGCAAAAGAGGCTGGCCCACAAGAGCTTTTCTATGGCGCACTCATACTGGTAGACTTCCCATGTGTACTCGCTGTCCCCAGTTCCCTTACGTGTTGCATATATATCCAGAAGTCTATCTCAAAGGTAAAGACCAACCTCTCTGATACAACCAACAACATTTCCAGAGTGATCAAAAGGTGCTAGCATTGCGTGCTCTTGTAACATTGCATAAACATTGCTTTGGTTTATTAGGTCTTTGCCTTCAACACAACAAAGACACTCAGGTAAGCAAACTACAAACTCCAAACGGCATACACCTGCTCTCATCTGATTAAAATTGTTCCGTACTTCGCTTATGGATTGTGTAGCGTCTGCATTTAATTTCTTTCTATTCATTTCATGATAAATACCGTCTACAACAATCACGGATCCTGATACCGGATGGACCATCGTACGAGGACGACGATGTGGCATGTCGGAATACATCTGTAGGAAACGCACATTATCTGGAATAAGACAAACATTCAATAAGTCTGTGGATACCCTAATATCATTATTGTTTATGTAAGATTGGAAATTCACGCACTCGTAAAATGACAGTATGGAGGTAACATTCCCTCCACTTCCAACAACATCCCTCACTCCGCTACGACTCCAAAACAAATCCTTTGTATAACTACTCAAATTCAATCCAACGTGCACACATCATCGACACTTTCTCTGTCCTTTACTGGTAATGACACAACAGATCTGCACTTTTCCCCAGATCTAAAGGTAAGCATCTTCGCTTCGAAGGCGGGATTGTATAATTCTGCATGTTCCATACTTCTTTGAAGAACATTCAGTACGACACCCCGGTCGTCAGGTAACACAAACATTCATAACAGATTGTCAAGATTATTCTTGGCCAAGGTGTCTGTTGCAATTCCTTTCTTCAATAATTCTTTCAGTCCATTCTGAAATTCTACACGAATAATTTCAATGTTGCGTTCTGTCATGTTGCTAAGCAACCTCGTGTAGTCTGGACTATTCAGCTTTTGCTTTGGCAGAAATATGAGCCATGTCTCCCAACCTTCACTATACATCACTTGATACCCAACACTGTCTTTCAAATTAGCTATACCAATATCGTCATAATCTGTCAGTTTCAAATGTTTTTTAACAACTGAATAGATGGGCTTTAATTCATAACTAGATCTAGGTGACAAGTGTATGTGCGTGTAACTTATGTCCAATCCCTTTCCAATGTCCTTCCACAAAATGCTAACTCCGTCAATATCAGGCATTAATTTAATGCCGAATTAACCAATTGTTGATCTTCTCACTGCTAAATGCTTGCCTCGCTTAAGGAAACCTTCCACGTCTCCATTCCAAGCGGCTTTAAAATTTTCTGCATTTTCTAAAACTGTGTCAGTCAACAAGAACTCTTCCTCATCACTGTCGTTGTCAGAGGCCATCTTCTGAAATAAATATATATATACTATTACTTACATACACATGGGAAAGTTGAGGATGTTTCGGGAATTCAAGAGAAAATACAGGAACATTGGAATAAGGCATTTCAAAAGTTCAAGAAAGCGAGAGTAGGCAAGAAAAGGACAAGAGCAGCTTGTTGAGACAGACGAACGATTGGAAAAGTTGAACAACGACATGTGAACAATTTTGTGGTAGAGAAATTAAAAACAACCAATTTGTTAAGCTTTGCAGAAGGCAGGATAACAATGCAGAACAATTACCAGGAAGGCAAAAATTGTCTTCAGAAGTCGGGAGAAGTCGGGGGAAGGCAGGGGAAGGCATGGGAACACTTGGGGAAGGTAGGGGACCACTTGGGGAAGCCATGGGAAGGCAGGGTGACCACTTGGGGAAGGCAGAGGAAGGCAGGGGACAATTTGGGGGGGGGGGGCAGGCAGGGGAGGGCAGGGGCAGGGGAAGGGGCGTGGAATGGGATGGGGGAGGGAAGGGACATGGGAATGTTCAGGGAAACGGCACGGAGCAGGGGAAGTGGTAGTGACAATGACTAAATAAATGGTGTGGAAACATTTAAAGATTGATAATTATCTAGGCTGTTACAATATCAACTATGCCGGATGCTTATGTCGGTGCTGTAATATGTAGTTATTGCTTTAAACCGGAGTACTGGTAAAAGAGACTCCAGGAAAGCCTGGATAGGTGCACTTGCCGCCGCGATATAACTGAAATAATGTTGAAAACGGCGTTAAACACCATACAATCAATATTGCTTCAAACAGAAGAGGAAAAATTTTAAATAAAAGAAGAAAAATATCTCTCACCTTCAAGTCCTATTTCCAAAATGAAAAACTGAACACTAACACTATGTCTCGAACATGAATCAAAACACGAATATCAGTCATAGCATTCCATTATCGTAATATAATCTTGAAATAATCAATAATTTGTCCCATAACAATCACAACAACATTTTGAGTTTAACAAAATGGCGACTAAATGCTCACGTGGTTTTTCCCGCTAATATTTTGCACACGTCACCAACGCATCTTCAAACAGTATAGATTAGGGTAAGGAGAAGGTACAGGGACAGGGTAAAGGTAAAGTTTTTCTGACATGTGACTTCGGTAGCCAATCAAATCCATTTCGTCTCATCGGAAACGTCTCATATCTCGCAATGAGCCTAAACCCTAACCCTAACCCTAACCCTAACCCAAACCCTAACCCTAACCCTAACCCAAACCCTAACCCTAGGGTTAAAGACAGGGACAGACTAAAGGACAGGGGAACGGGAAGGAATGGGGAGGGCAAGAGCAAGTTGAAGTGGAAGGGGCAAGCAGGAGCAGGGGTAGGGGTAGGGGCAGGGGAAGAAAAGGGCCTGGAGGAAGGGGCAGGGGAAGGTAGGGGCAGGGGAAGGTTGAGGTAAAGAGGAAGAGTTAAAGACAGGGACACAGTAAAGAACAGGTGAACGGGAAGGAATGGGAGAGGGGAAGAGGAAGTGGAAGTGGAAGGGGCAATAGCATGAACAAGGGGAGGGGCAGAATAAGGGGAAGGGCCAGGGGAAGAGAAAAAATGGACTTAGGACATTGGCATAGGATTAAGCTACCACTTTTTAACACTATATTTCTGCTATTCTTCTACTACAAAGATTCAACGTATCAGAGCACGCTTCCGTCATAGCATTCTACACTGTCATGGTCTCAGTTTTGGCTACCCTTGTGCCAGTTACGAGCATTGGCTCACAACCCAAAGATCTCATACATTTCTACATCCAACAGGCCATAGACTGTAAACAAATAACAAGTCTTACAATGGAGACCATGTCTCAAAACATTCAGAACTTTCAAACTGCATCAGGAGCAACTGGCTACACCTGTGCCAATCACGAACATCGACTCACGGCCTAAAGATCTGGAGAAGCAATGTCTAACAATATCTAAAAGCCGTGTAAAGCTTATACATCATTCTCCAAGAGCATATTATAATAATAGAACCTCCATTATCACGTTGTTTCAATTCTATTTTCGAATTTCGGTCACGTGACTTCACCAGCCAATCAAATTATTTTCGTCTCATCTGAGGCGTCTCATATCTCGCATTGAGCCTAAACCCTAACCCTAACCCTAACCCTAACCCTAACCCTAACCCAAACCCTAACCCTAACCCTAACCCAAACCCTAACCCTAGGGTTAAAGACAGGGACAGACTAAAGGACAGGGGAACGGGAAGGAATGGGGAGGGCAAGAGCAAGTTGAAGTGGAAGGGGCAAGCAGGAGCAGGGGTAGGGGTAGGGGCAGGGGAAGAAAAGGGCCTGGAGGAAGGGGCAGGGGAAGGTAGGGGCAGGGGAAGGTTGAGGTAAAGAGGAAGAGTTAAAGACAGGGACACAGTAAAGAACAGGTGAACGGGAAGGAATGGGAGAGGGGAAGAGGAAGTGGAAGTGGAAGGGGCAATAGCATGAACAAGGGGAGGGGCAGAATAAGGGGAAGGGCCAGGGGAAGAGAAAAAATGGACTTAGGACATTGGCATAGGATTAAGCTACCACTTTTTAACACTATATTTCTGCTATTCTTCTACTACAAAGATTCAACGTATCAGAGCACGCTTCCGTCATAGCATTCTACACTGTCATGGTCTCAGTTTTGGCTACCCTTGTGCCAGTTACGAGCATTGGCTCACAACCCAAAGATCTCATACATTTCTACATCCAACAGGCCATAGACTGTAAACAAATAACAAGTCTTACAATGGAGACCATGTCTCAAAACATTCAGAACTTTCAAACTGCATCAGGAGCAACTGGCTACACCTGTGCCAATCACGAACATCGACTCACGGCCTAAAGATCTGGAGAAGCAATGTCTAACAATATCTAAAAGCCGTGTAAAGCTTATACATCATTCTCCAAGAGCATATTATAATAATAGAACCTCCATTATCACGTTGTTTCAATTCTATTTTCGAATTTCGGTCACGTGACTTCACCAGCCAATCAAATTATTTTCGTCTCATCTGAGGCGTCTCATATCTCGCATTGAGCCTAAACCCTAAACCCTAACCCTAACCCTAACCCTAACCCTAACCCCTAACCCTAAACCCTAACCCTAACCCTAACCCTAACCCTAACCCTAACCCAAACCCTAACCCTAACCCTAACCCAAACCCTAACCCTAGGGTTAAAGACAGGGACAGACTAAAGGACAGGGGAACGGGAAGGAATGGGGAGGGCAAGAGCAAGTTGAAGTGGAAGGGGCAAGCAGGAGCAGGGGTAGGGGTAGGGGCAGGGGAAGAAAAGGGCCTGGAGGAAGGGGCAGGGGAAGGTAGGGGCAGGGGAAGGTTGAGGTAAAGAGGAAGAGTTAAAGACAGGGACACAGTAAAGAACAGGTGAACGGGAAGGAATGGGAGAGGGGAAGAGGAAGTGGAAGTGGAAGGGGCAATAGCATGAACAAGGGGAGGGGCAGAATAAGGGGAAGGGCCAGGGGAAGAGAAAAAATGGACTTAGGACATTGGCATAGGATTAAGCTACCACTTTTTAACACTATATTTCTGCTATTCTTCTACTACAAAGATTCAACGTATCAGAGCACGCTTCCGTCATAGCATTCTACACTGTCATGGTCTCAGTTTTGGCTACCCTTGTGCCAGTTACGAGCATTGGCTCACAACCCAAAGATCTCATACATTTCTACATCCAACAGGCCATAGACTGTAAACAAATAACAAGTCTTACAATGGAGACCATGTCTCAAAACATTCAGAACTTTCAAACTGCATCAGGAGCAACTGGCTACACCTGTGCCAATCACGAACATCGACTCACGGCCTAAAGATCTGGAGAAGCAATGTCTAACAATATCTAAAAGCCGTGTAAAGCTTATACATCATTCTCCAAGAGCATATTATAATAATAGAACCTCCATTATCACGTTGTTTCAATTCTATTTTCGAATTTCGGTCACGTGACTTCACCAGCCAATCAAATTATTTTCGTCTCATCTGAGGCGTCTCATATCTCGCATTGAGCCTAAACCCTAACCCTAACCCTAACCCTAACCCTAACCCTAACCCAAACCCTAACCCTAACCCTAACCCAAACCCTAACCCTAGGGTTAAAGACAGGGACAGACTAAAGGACAGGGGAACGGGAAGGAATGGGGAGGGCAAGAGCAAGTTGAAGTGGAAGGGGCAAGCAGGAGCAGGGGTAGGGGTAGGGGCAGGGGAAGAAAAGGGCCTGGAGGAAGGGGCAGGGGAAGGTAGGGGCAGGGGAAGGTTGAGGTAAAGAGGAAGAGTTAAAGACAGGGACACAGTAAAGAACAGGTGAACGGGAAGGAATGGGAGAGGGGAAGAGGAAGTGGAAGTGGAAGGGGCAATAGCATGAACAAGGGGAGGGGCAGAATAAGGGGAAGGGCCAGGGGAAGAGAAAAAATGGACTTAGGACATTGGCATAGGATTAAGCTACCACTTTTTAACACTATATTTCTGCTATTCTTCTACTACAAAGATTCAACGTATCAGAGCACGCTTCCGTCATAGCATTCTACACTGTCATGGTCTCAGTTTTGGCTACCCTTGTGCCAGTTACGAGCATTGGCTCACAACCCAAAGATCTCATACATTTCTACATCCAACAGGCCATAGACTGTAAACAAATAACAAGTCTTACAATGGAGACCATGTCTCAAAACATTCAGAACTTTCAAACTGCATCAGGAGCAACTGGCTACACCTGTGCCAATCACGAACATCGACTCACGGCCTAAAGATCTGGAGAAGCAATGTCTAACAATATCTAAAAGCCGTGTAAAGCTTATACATCATTCTCCAAGAGCATATTATAATAATAGAACCTCCATTATCACGTTGTTTCAATTCTATTTTCGAATTTCGGTCACGTGACTTCACCAGCCAATCAAATTATTTTCGTCTCATCTGAGGCGTCTCATATCTCGCATTGAGCCTAAACCCTCACTAATGGAAAGGAGAATAAGATGGGGCAGGGGTAGGGGCAGGGGTAGGGGCAGGGGAAGGGGCTGAGGAAGAAAGGGCTGAGGCGAAGGGGCAGGGGAAGGAAGGGGCATGGAGGGGAAGAGGAAGGGTTAAAGACAGGGACAGACTAAAGGACAGGGGAACGGGAAGGAATGGGGAGGGCAAGAGCAAGTTGAAGTGGAAGGGGCAAGCAGGAGCAGGGGTAGGGGTAGGGGCAGGGGAAGAAAAGGGCCTGGAGGAAGGGGCAGGGGAAGGTAGGGGCAGGGGAAGGTTGAGGGAAAGAGGAAGAGTTAAAGACAGGGACATAGTAAAGAACAGGTGAACGGGAAGGAATGGGAGAGGGGAAGAGGAAGTGGAAGTGGAAG
The DNA here is from genome assembly GCA_946811185.2 of Hippopus hippopus. Taxonomy (NCBI): domain Eukaryota; kingdom Metazoa; phylum Mollusca; class Bivalvia; order Cardiida; family Cardiidae; genus Hippopus; species Hippopus hippopus. Next base: position 62,991,658 of record OX328103.1, on the reverse strand, counting down.
GGGCAATAGCATGAACAGGGGAAGGGGCAGAAGAAGGGGAAGGGGCAGGGGAAGAGACAAAATGGACTTAGGACATTGGCATAGGATTAAGCTACCACTTTTTAACACTATATCTCTGCTATTCTTCTACTACAAAGATTCAACGTATCAGAGCACGCTTCCGTCATAGCAATCTACACTGTCATGGTCTCAGTTTTGGCTACCCTTGTGCCAGTTACGAGCATTGGCTCACAACCCAAAGATCTCATACATTTCTACATCCAACAGGCCATAGACTGTAAACAAATAACAAGTCTTACAATGGAGACCATGTCTCAAAACATTCAGAACTTTCAAACTGCATCAGGAGCAACTGGCTACACCTGTGCCAATCACGAACATCGACTCACGGCCTAAAGATCTGGAGAAGCAATGTCTAACAATATCTTAAAGCCATGTACAGCTTATACATCATTCTCCAAGAGCATATTATAATAATAGAGCCTCCATTATCACGTTGTTTCAATTCTATTTTCAAATTTCGGTCACGTGACTTCACCAGCCAATCAAATTAATTTCGTCTCATCTGAGGCGTCTCATATCTCGCATTGAGCCTAAACCCTAACCCAGGGGAAGGCAGTGGTACACTAGGGGAAGGCAGTGGAAGGTAGTGGTAGATTAGGGGAAGGTAGGGGAAGGTAGACGTACACTAGGGGAAGGCAGGGGAAGGCAGTGGTAGACTAACCCTAACCCAGGGGAAGGCAGTGGTACACTTAGGGAAGACAGTGGTAGACTAGGGGTACACTAGGGGAAGGTAGGGGAAGGCAGTGGTACACTTGGGAGACGCAGTAGAGGACTAATTTGTACTAGAAGAAGGCAGTGGAAGACAGTGGTACACTAGGGGGAAGGCAGGGGTACACTAGGGGAAGGCAGTGGTACACAAAGGGAAGACAGTGGTAGACTAGGGGTACACTAGGGGAAGGTAGGGGAAGGTAGAGGAAGGCAGTGGTACACTTGGGAGACGCAGTGGAGGACTAAATTGTACTAGGAGAAGGCAGTGGAAGACAGTGGTACACTAGGGGGAAGGCAGGGGTACACTCGGGGAAGGCAGTGGTAGACTAGGGGTACACTAGGAGAAGGCAGGGGTACACTAGGAGAAGGCAGTGTTACACTGCTACTAGCGAACAATCCACAAATAAGAACGGTGTTTTTAATGTATATATAGGATGCTTTCGACAAACATCGTCTGTTTAAGGGTCTTTATTTTTTGGCAGAAAAGAAACTAGTGCTTTCATCATGTAGCCCCGACTGTCTTCTAAATATTGAGACCAAGATTGGCTCCCTAGGTGAAGATTGAGATGAGCTTTAGTTCATCAATCAATGGCAGTGTCCAGACGTTTTCGCTTTTTTTAGGATTTTTTTAGACAATTATCGTCTTGTTTTGCGTCTGCATGTAGTGGAAGAAATAAGCAAAGGCATCCGACATGTAGACCCGAATAAGCTCATTAATATGTGACAAAGATCGTCTCGATAGGTGCAGCCTGAAGCATTCTACAGGCCGGCATTCCTTAAATGTTTTTTTAATGCAAAATTTGACTTGGGGAAGGCGGGGAAGCCAAAATTATACTAAGACAAGGTGGGGTAAAGTAAAAGTTGACTTGGGGAAGACGGGGTAAGGCAAAATTGTATTAGGGGAAGGCGGGTGAAGGAAAAAGTTGACTTGGATAAGGCGGGTGAAAGCAACAAATGACTTGGGGAGGCAGGGGAAGGCAGAGAAACACTTTGGGAAAACGGAAGAAGGCAAAATTTGAATTGGGGAAGGCGGGGGAAGGCTTGGAAACAATTTTGGATGGCGGATAAAGCCAAAAGAGCATTTAGGGGTAACAGGGGAAAGCAAAGGAACAATTGGGGTAAGCTGGGGAAGGCTTTATTTATACGTCAACCAAATTAAATTCTATTTTTACCAATCATTTCACTTGTTACTAATTCATTTATATGAAAGTTTAAACATTTAATTTTGAACTCTCGTAATGATTTACGCCTGGCACCTAGTCCCCCAGTTTTTAACTGTATTAGCTGCTCATGTGCAGGGGTTTCATCGGGCGCCAACCGACTCATTGTCGCTAGGTTTGGCTTTTATGTTGAAATAAGTCTTTCAATTAATTGCCTTGAACTCGATGTGGTATAAGTGTCTTTGAGGTCAGAGGCTCACTATCACTTTTGTTAATCTGTCTTTGAGGTCAAAGGCCCACTATCAATTTTCTTTATCTGAGTGTCTTTGAGTTCAGAGGCTCACTATCACAATTCTTACTCTGAGTGTTTTTGAGGTCAGAGGCTCACTATTCTTAATCTGAGTGTCTTTGAGGTCAGAGACTCACTATCACTTTTGTTAATCTGGATGTCTTTGAGGTCAGAGGCTCACTATCACTATTCTTTATCTGAGTGTCTTTGAGTTCAGAGGCTCACTATCACAATTTTTAATCTGAGTGTCTTTGAGGTCAGAGGCTCACTATCACTATTTTTTATCTGAGTGTCTTTGAGTTCAGAGGTTCAATATCGCAATTCATAATCTGAGTGTCTTTGAGGTCAGAGGCTCACTATCACTTGTTAATCTGAGTGTCTTTGAGTTCAGAGGCTGACTATCACTATTTTTTATCTGAATGTATTTGAGTTCAGAGGCTCACTATCACAATCTTTATCTGAGTGTCTTTGAGGTCAGAGGATCACTATCAAAATTTTTAATCTGAGTGTCTTTGAGGTCAGAGGCTCACTATCAAAATTCTTAATCTGAGTGTCTTTGAGGTCAGAGGCTCACTATTCTTAATCTGAGTGTTTTTGAGGTCAGAGGCTCACTATCACTATTTTTCATCTGAGTATCTTTGAGTTCAGAGGCTCAGTATCACAATTCTTAATCTGAGTGTCTTTCAGGCCAGAGGCTCACTATTCTTAATTTGATTGTCTTTGAGTTCAGAGGCTTAATATCACTATTTTTCATCTGAGTGTCTTTGAGTTCAGATACTCTGTATCACAAATCTTAATCTGAGTGTCTTTGAGGTCAGAGGCTCACTATCACTATTTTTAATCTGAGTTCTACTCTTTTCAGTAACTTTACGCAAATTCTATTAAATAGTTAATTCTATACGATTACTTCTATTGTTTTTCAAATCTGCTCATCTTTACAAGAAAATCCCTTTCCGACCTATCGGGTATTCCCTTTTCCTGACACATTTTCTGATACAACCTGTATCTCTCTATTCGACCTCCTATCTTTTGACCGATTACTGCTTTCAATATTTCCACTTCGCATTCACTCCAGGCTGATTTCATTATACATGCATTTGTAGGTACATGTCTGCTCTTTCCTATCTTTGAATTACCCACATTTTCTGTTTCTTCCGCTATCGTTTCTAGTCCTACCAGTTCGTTATCGTCTCTGATCATTTCCCGGGTACTTTCCCTTTGTTCAACACGTTCTTGGTCCACCTTCTGTCTTTTGTTCTTCTCGACCTGTATGAGTTTGTGGGGAATTGATGGGTGCAACTTAGCAGTCGAACGGTATTCACATTACCGAGTCTAAACTTACACTGGACCTCAAGCAATCGAAGTGTGAACTGTGTAATGGGTAGCTTTGCTTCCAACCAACTGATGTTATTGTAGTCTACATATTTGCCATTCATGATCAGAGCTACACTACTGACAAAAGTTAGTACTAACACCTTCTTATTCTGGCCCAGTTTCTTCTCTGCTATCTTCTCAAGTACATCTTTAAGCCATGGAAACACCATATTTTGATAGTGGCTCGTGTGACATATTCTTCACCATTCTAACTCTATCAATACCAATCCATGAAGGCTGTTCACCTCGTTCTCGAATATCCCTTGACCAGATTCTCCGTCCATCAAAACCCATACTTCGTAGGTATAACTCCAATTCATACCTTCATGCCTATTTTTATCAGTGAAGCGAACTGCAGGGAAAAATCCAAGATCGAGAGAACGTATTCCTTCCATGCACATGGTCACTAGACTTTTCGTATCTCCTTTTAACATGCTCTTTATACATCTAAATATTATTGGCCACTTGTATTTCTTGCAACCAACAATCTTTCCAGCAAGGTCCTTCGGATTTAGTCCTCCAACAATTCTTTTATTTTGATTGCCAGAACCTTTCTTCAGCGACAAAAAAAAGTCCAGAAAATGCAAAAACACATTTCCAGTCGAACACAAATCCTCTAGAAGACACATGATTATGCGCCTTCCGGACACGACCTGACTAGAATTGATGTAGTTGAATAGCCCAAACGACCTCTTAATTTGTCCTTGCACTGTCACATTCTGTGTGTAGATACTCAATGGAGGAGATGAAGTTTCATCAAGACAGCACGATGAACTATCATCCAAACAAAGAAAACCCTTTTGATCGGTTAATGAGCGAGAGGGGGACGAAACTCCGATTCCTAAATTCACCGAATAAGTCCTTGACTCATTGCAAAAGAGGCTGGCCCACAAGAGCTTTTCTATGGCGCACTCATACTGGTAGACTTCCCATGTGTACTCGCTGTCCCCAGTTCCCTTACGTGTTGCATATATATCCAGAAGTCTATCTCAAAGGTAAAGACCAACCTCTCTGATACAACCAACAACATTTCCAGAGTGATCAAAAGGTGCTAGCATTGCGTGCTCTTGTAACATTGCATAAACATTGCTTTGGTTTATTAGGTCTTTGCCTTCAACACAACAAAGACACTCAGGTAAGCAAACTACAAACTCCAAACGGCATACACCTGCTCTCATCTGATTAAAATTGTTCCGTACTTCGCTTATGGATTGTGTAGCGTCTGCATTTAATTTCTTTCTATTCATTTCATGATAAATACCGTCTACAACAATCACGGATCCTGATACCGGATGGACCATCGTACGAGGACGACGATGTGGCATGTCGGAATACATCTGTAGGAAACGCACATTATCTGGAATAAGACAAACATTCAATAAGTCTGTGGATACCCTAATATCATTATTGTTTATGTAAGATTGGAAATTCACGCACTCGTAAAATGACAGTATGGAGGTAACATTCCCTCCACTTCCAACAACATCCCTCACTCCGCTACGACTCCAAAACAAATCCTTTGTATAACTACTCAAATTCAATCCAACGTGCACACATCATCGACACTTTCTCTGTCCTTTACTGGTAATGACACAACAGATCTGCACTTTTCCCCAGATCTAAAGGTAAGCATCTTCGCTTCGAAGGCGGGATTGTATAATTCTGCATGTTCCATACTTCTTTGAAGAACATTCAGTACGACACCCCGGTCGTCAGGTAACACAAACATTCATAACAGATTGTCAAGATTATTCTTGGCCAAGGTGTCTGTTGCAATTCCTTTCTTCAATAATTCTTTCAGTCCATTCTGAAATTCTACACGAATAATTTCAATGTTGCGTTCTGTCATGTTGCTAAGCAACCTCGTGTAGTCTGGACTATTCAGCTTTTGCTTTGGCAGAAATATGAGCCATGTCTCCCAACCTTCACTATACATCACTTGATACCCAACACTGTCTTTCAAATTAGCTATACCAATATCGTCATAATCTGTCAGTTTCAAATGTTTTTTAACAACTGAATAGATGGGCTTTAATTCATAACTAGATCTAGGTGACAAGTGTATGTGCGTGTAACTTATGTCCAATCCCTTTCCAATGTCCTTCCACAAAATGCTAACTCCGTCAATATCAGGCATTAATTTAATGCCGAATTAACCAATTGTTGATCTTCTCACTGCTAAATGCTTGCCTCGCTTAAGGAAACCTTCCACGTCTCCATTCCAAGCGGCTTTAAAATTTTCTGCATTTTCTAAAACTGTGTCAGTCAACAAGAACTCTTCCTCATCACTGTCGTTGTCAGAGGCCATCTTCTGAAATAAATATATATATACTATTACTTACATACACATGGGAAAGTTGAGGATGTTTCGGGAATTCAAGAGAAAATACAGGAACATTGGAATAAGGCATTTCAAAAGTTCAAGAAAGCGAGAGTAGGCAAGAAAAGGACAAGAGCAGCTTGTTGAGACAGACGAACGATTGGAAAAGTTGAACAACGACATGTGAACAATTTTGTGGTAGAGAAATTAAAAACAACCAATTTGTTAAGCTTTGCAGAAGGCAGGATAACAATGCAGAACAATTACCAGGAAGGCAAAAATTGTCTTCAGAAGTCGGGAGAAGTCGGGGGAAGGCAGGGGAAGGCATGGGAACACTTGGGGAAGGTAGGGGACCACTTGGGGAAGCCATGGGAAGGCAGGGTGACCACTTGGGGAAGGCAGAGGAAGGCAGGGGACAATTTGGGGGGGGGGGGCAGGCAGGGGAGGGCAGGGGCAGGGGAAGGGGCGTGGAATGGGATGGGGGAGGGAAGGGACATGGGAATGTTCAGGGAAACGGCACGGAGCAGGGGAAGTGGTAGTGACAATGACTAAATAAATGGTGTGGAAACATTTAAAGATTGATAATTATCTAGGCTGTTACAATATCAACTATGCCGGATGCTTATGTCGGTGCTGTAATATGTAGTTATTGCTTTAAACCGGAGTACTGGTAAAAGAGACTCCAGGAAAGCCTGGATAGGTGCACTTGCCGCCGCGATATAACTGAAATAATGTTGAAAACGGCGTTAAACACCATACAATCAATATTGCTTCAAACAGAAGAGGAAAAATTTTAAATAAAAGAAGAAAAATATCTCTCACCTTCAAGTCCTATTTCCAAAATGAAAAACTGAACACTAACACTATGTCTCGAACATGAATCAAAACACGAATATCAGTCATAGCATTCCATTATCGTAATATAATCTTGAAATAATCAATAATTTGTCCCATAACAATCACAACAACATTTTGAGTTTAACAAAATGGCGACTAAATGCTCACGTGGTTTTTCCCGCTAATATTTTGCACACGTCACCAACGCATCTTCAAACAGTATAGATTAGGGTAAGGAGAAGGTACAGGGACAGGGTAAAGGTAAAGTTTTTCTGACATGTGACTTCGGTAGCCAATCAAATCCATTTCGTCTCATCGGAAACGTCTCATATCTCGCAATGAGCCTAAACCCTAACCCTAACCCTAACCCTAACCCAAACCCTAACCCTAACCCTAACCCAAACCCTAACCCTAGGGTTAAAGACAGGGACAGACTAAAGGACAGGGGAACGGGAAGGAATGGGGAGGGCAAGAGCAAGTTGAAGTGGAAGGGGCAAGCAGGAGCAGGGGTAGGGGTAGGGGCAGGGGAAGAAAAGGGCCTGGAGGAAGGGGCAGGGGAAGGTAGGGGCAGGGGAAGGTTGAGGTAAAGAGGAAGAGTTAAAGACAGGGACACAGTAAAGAACAGGTGAACGGGAAGGAATGGGAGAGGGGAAGAGGAAGTGGAAGTGGAAGGGGCAATAGCATGAACAAGGGGAGGGGCAGAATAAGGGGAAGGGCCAGGGGAAGAGAAAAAATGGACTTAGGACATTGGCATAGGATTAAGCTACCACTTTTTAACACTATATTTCTGCTATTCTTCTACTACAAAGATTCAACGTATCAGAGCACGCTTCCGTCATAGCATTCTACACTGTCATGGTCTCAGTTTTGGCTACCCTTGTGCCAGTTACGAGCATTGGCTCACAACCCAAAGATCTCATACATTTCTACATCCAACAGGCCATAGACTGTAAACAAATAACAAGTCTTACAATGGAGACCATGTCTCAAAACATTCAGAACTTTCAAACTGCATCAGGAGCAACTGGCTACACCTGTGCCAATCACGAACATCGACTCACGGCCTAAAGATCTGGAGAAGCAATGTCTAACAATATCTAAAAGCCGTGTAAAGCTTATACATCATTCTCCAAGAGCATATTATAATAATAGAACCTCCATTATCACGTTGTTTCAATTCTATTTTCGAATTTCGGTCACGTGACTTCACCAGCCAATCAAATTATTTTCGTCTCATCTGAGGCGTCTCATATCTCGCATTGAGCCTAAACCCTAACCCTAACCCTAACCCTAACCCTAACCCTAACCCAAACCCTAACCCTAACCCTAACCCAAACCCTAACCCTAGGGTTAAAGACAGGGACAGACTAAAGGACAGGGGAACGGGAAGGAATGGGGAGGGCAAGAGCAAGTTGAAGTGGAAGGGGCAAGCAGGAGCAGGGGTAGGGGTAGGGGCAGGGGAAGAAAAGGGCCTGGAGGAAGGGGCAGGGGAAGGTAGGGGCAGGGGAAGGTTGAGGTAAAGAGGAAGAGTTAAAGACAGGGACACAGTAAAGAACAGGTGAACGGGAAGGAATGGGAGAGGGGAAGAGGAAGTGGAAGTGGAAGGGGCAATAGCATGAACAAGGGGAGGGGCAGAATAAGGGGAAGGGCCAGGGGAAGAGAAAAAATGGACTTAGGACATTGGCATAGGATTAAGCTACCACTTTTTAACACTATATTTCTGCTATTCTTCTACTACAAAGATTCAACGTATCAGAGCACGCTTCCGTCATAGCATTCTACACTGTCATGGTCTCAGTTTTGGCTACCCTTGTGCCAGTTACGAGCATTGGCTCACAACCCAAAGATCTCATACATTTCTACATCCAACAGGCCATAGACTGTAAACAAATAACAAGTCTTACAATGGAGACCATGTCTCAAAACATTCAGAACTTTCAAACTGCATCAGGAGCAACTGGCTACACCTGTGCCAATCACGAACATCGACTCACGGCCTAAAGATCTGGAGAAGCAATGTCTAACAATATCTAAAAGCCGTGTAAAGCTTATACATCATTCTCCAAGAGCATATTATAATAATAGAACCTCCATTATCACGTTGTTTCAATTCTATTTTCGAATTTCGGTCACGTGACTTCACCAGCCAATCAAATTATTTTCGTCTCATCTGAGGCGTCTCATATCTCGCATTGAGCCTAAACCCTAAACCCTAACCCTAACCCTAACCCTAACCCTAACCCCTAACCCTAAACCCTAACCCTAACCCTAACCCTAACCCTAACCCTAACCCTAACCCTAACCCAAACCCTAACCCTAACCCTAACCCAAACCCTAACCCTAGGGTTAAAGACAGGGACAGACTAAAGGACAGGGGAACGGGAAGGAATGGGGAGGGCAAGAGCAAGTTGAAGTGGAAGGGGCAAGCAGGAGCAGGGGTAGGGGTAGGGGCAGGGGAAGAAAAGGGCCTGGAGGAAGGGGCAGGGGAAGGTAGGGGCAGGGGAAGGTTGAGGTAAAGAGGAAGAGTTAAAGACAGGGACACAGTAAAGAACAGGTGAACGGGAAGGAATGGGAGAGGGGAAGAGGAAGTGGAAGTGGAAGGGGCAATAGCATGAACAAGGGGAGGGGCAGAATAAGGGGAAGGGCCAGGGGAAGAGAAAAAATGGACTTAGGACATTGGCATAGGATTAAGCTACCACTTTTTAACACTATATTTCTGCTATTCTTCTACTACAAAGATTCAACGTATCAGAGCACGCTTCCGTCATAGCATTCTACACTGTCATGGTCTCAGTTTTGGCTACCCTTGTGCCAGTTACGAGCATTGGCTCACAACCCAAAGATCTCATACATTTCTACATCCAACAGGCCATAGACTGTAAACAAATAACAAGTCTTACAATGGAGACCATGTCTCAAAACATTCAGAACTTTCAAACTGCATCAGGAGCAACTGGCTACACCTGTGCCAATCACGAACATCGACTCACGGCCTAAAGATCTGGAGAAGCAATGTCTAACAATATCTAAAAGCCGTGTAAAGCTTATACATCATTCTCCAAGAGCATATTATAATAATAGAACCTCCATTATCACGTTGTTTCAATTCTATTTTCGAATTTCGGTCACGTGACTTCACCAGCCAATCAAATTATTTTCGTCTCATCTGAGGCGTCTCATATCTCGCATTGAGCCTAAACCCTAACCCTAACCCTAACCCTAACCCTAACCCTAACCCTAACCCAAACCCTAACCCTAACCCTAACCCAAACCCTAACCCTAGGGTTAAAGACAGGGACAGACTAAAGGACAGGGGAACGGGAAGGAATGGGGAGGGCAAGAGCAAGTTGAAGTGGAAGGGGCAAGCAGGAGCAGGGGTAGGGGTAGGGGCAGGGGAAGAAAAGGGCCTGGAGGAAGGGGCAGGGGAAGGTAGGGGCAGGGGAAGGTTGAGGTAAAGAGGAAGAGTTAAAGACAGGGACACAGTAAAGAACAGGTGAACGGGAAGGAATGGGAGAGGGGAAGAGGAAGTGGAAGTGGAAGGGGCAATAGCATGAACAAGGGGAGGGGCAGAATAAGGGGAAGGGCCAGGGGAAGAGAAAAAATGGACTTAGGACATTGGCATAGGATTAAGCTACCACTTTTTAACACTATATTTCTGCTATTCTTCTACTACAAAGATTCAACGTATCAGAGCACGCTTCCGTCATAGCATTCTACACTGTCATGGTCTCAGTTTTGGCTACCCTTGTGCCAGTTACGAGCATTGGCTCACAACCCAAAGATCTCATACATTTCTACATCCAACAGGCCATAGACTGTAAACAAATAACAAGTCTTACAATGGAGACCATGTCTCAAAACATTCAGAACTTTCAAACTGCATCAGGAGCAACTGGCTACACCTGTGCCAATCACGAACATCGACTCACGGCCTAAAGATCTGGAGAAGCAATGTCTAACAATATCTAAAAGCCGTGTAAAGCTTATACATCATTCTCCAAGAGCATATTATAATAATAGAACCTCCATTATCACGTTGTTTCAATTCTATTTTCGAATTTCGGTCACGTGACTTCACCAGCCAATCAAATTATTTTCGTCTCATCTGAGGCGTCTCATATCTCGCATTGAGCCTAAACCCTAAACCCTAACCCTAACCCTAACCCTAACCCTAACCCCTAACCCTAAACCCTAACCCTAACCCTAACCCTAACCCTAACCCTAACCCTAACCCTAACCCAAACCCTAACCCTAACCCTAACCCAAACCCTAACCCTAGGGTTAAAGACAGGGACAGACTAAAGGACAGGGGAACGGGAAGGAATGGGGAGGGCAAGAGCAAGTTGAAGTGGAAGGGGCAAGCAGGAGCAGGGGTAGGGGTAGGGGCAGGGGAAGAAAAGGGCCTGGAGGAAGGGGCAGGGGAAGGTAGGGGCAGGGGAAGGTTGAGGTAAAGAGGAAGAGTTAAAGACAGGGACACAGTAAAGAACAGGTGAACGGGAAGGAATGGGAGAGGGGAAGAGGAAGTGGAAGTGGAAGGGGCAATAGCATGAACAAGGGGAGGGGCAGAATAAGGGGAAGGGCCAGGGGAAGAGAAAAAATGGACTTAGGACATTGGCATAGGATTAAGCTACCACTTTTTAACACTATATTTCTGCTATTCTTCTACTACAAAGATTCAACGTATCAGAGCACGCTTCCGTCATAGCATTCTACACTGTCATGGTCTCAGTTTTGGCTACCCTTGTGCCAGTTACGAGCATTGGCTCACAACCCAAAGATCTCATACATTTCTACATCCAACAGGCCATAGACTGTAAACAAATAACAAGTCTTACAATGGAGACCATGTCTCAAAACATTCAGAACTTTCAAACTGCATCAGGAGCAACTGGCTACACCTGTGCCAATCACGAACATCGACTCACGGCCTAAAGATCTGGAGAAGCAATGTCTAACAATATCTAAAAGCCGTGTAAAGCTTATACATCATTCTCCAAGAGCATATTATAATAATAGAACCTCCATTATCACGTTGTTTCAATTCTATTTTCGAATTTCGGTCACGTGACTTCACCAGCCAATCAAATTATTTTCGTCTCATCTGAGGCGTCTCATATCTCGCATTGAGCCTAAACCCTAACCCTAACCCTAACCCTAACCCTAACCCTAACCCAAACCCTAACCCTAACCCTAACCCAAACCCTAACCCTAGGGTTAAAGACAGGGACAGACTAAAGGACAGGGGAACGGGAAGGAATGGGGAGGGCAAGAGCAAGTTGAAGTGGAAGGGGCAAGCAGGAGCAGGGGTAGGGGTAGGGGCAGGGGAAGAAAAGGGCCTGGAGGAAGGGGCAGGGGAAGGTAGGGGCAGGGGAAGGTTGAGGTAAAGAGAAAGAGTTAAAGACAGGGACACAGTAAAGAACAGGTGAACGGGAAGGAATGGGAGAGGGGAAGAGGAAGTGGAAGTGGAAGGGGCAATAGCATGAACAAGGGGAGGGGCAGAATAAGGGGAAGGGCCAGGGGAAGAGAAAAAATGGACTTAGGACATTGGCATAGGATTAAGCTACCACTTTTTAACACTATATTTCTGCTATTCTTCTACTACAAAGATTCAACGTATCAGAGCACGCTTCCGTCATAGCATTCTACACTGTCATGGTCTCAGTTTTGGCTACCCTTGTGCCAGTTACGAGCATTGGCTCACAACCCAAAGATCTCATACATTTCTACATCCAACAGGCCATAGACTGTAAACAAATAACAAGTCTTACAATGGAGACCATGTCTCAAAACATTCAGAACTTTCAAACTGCATCAGGAGCAACTGGCTACACCTGTGCCAATCACGAACATCGACTCACGGCCTAAAGATCTGGAGAAGCAATGTCTAACAATATCTAAAAGCCGTGTAAAGCTTATACATCATTCTCCAAGAGCATATTATAATAATAGAACCTCCATTATCACGTTGTTTCAATTCTATTTTCGAATTTCGGTCACGTGACTTCACCAGCCAATCAAATTATTTTCGTCTCATCTGAGGCGTCTCATATCTCGCATTGAGCCTAAACCCTCACTAATGGAAAGGAGAATAGGATGGGGCAGGGGTAGGGACAGGGGTAGGGGCAGGGGAAGGGGCTGAGTAAGAAAGGGCTGAGGCGAAGGGGCAGGGGAAGGAAGGGGCATGGGAGGGGAAGAGGAAGGGTTAAAGACAGGGACAGACTAAAGGACAGGGGAACGGGAAGGAATGGGGAGGGCAAGAGCAAGTTGAAGTGGAAGGGGCAAGCAGGAGCAGGGGTAGGGGTAGGGGCAGGGGAAGAAAAGGGCCTGGAGGAAGGGGCAGGGGAAGGTAGGGGCAGGGGAAGGTTGAGGTAAAGAGGAAGAGTTAAAGACAGGGACACAGTAAAGAACAGGTGAACGGGAAGGAATGGGAGAGGGGAAGAGGAAGTGGAAGTGGAAGGGGCAATAGCATGAACAGGGGGAGGGGCAGAATAAGGGGAAGGGCCAGGGGAAGAGAAAAAATGGACTTAGGACATTGGCATAGGATTAAGCTACCACTTTTTAACACTATATTTCTGCTATTCTTCTACTACAAAGATTCAACGTATCAGAGCACGCTTCCGTCATAGCATTCTACACTGTCATGGTCTCAGTTTTGGCTACCCTTGTGCCAGTTACGAGCATTGGCTCACAACCCAAAGATCTCATACATTTCTACATCCAACAGGCCATAGACTGTAAACAAATAACAAGTCTTACAATGGAGACCATGTCTCAAAACATTCAGAACTTTCAAACTGCATCAGGAGCAACTGGCTACACCTGTGCCAATCACGAACATCGACTCACGGCCTAAAGATCTGGAGAAGCAATGTCTAACAATATCTAAAAGCCGTGTAAAGCTTATACATCATTCTCCAAGAGCATATTATAATAATAGAACCTCCATTATCACGTTGTTTCAATTCTATTTTCGAATTTCGGTCACGTGACTTCACCAGCCAATCAAATTATTTTCGTCTCATCTGAGGCGTCTCATATCTCGCATTGAGCCTAAACCCTAACCCTAACCCTAACCCTAAACCCTAACCCTAACCCTAACCCTAACCCAAACCCTAACCCTAAACCCTAACCCTAAACCCTAACCCTAAACCCTAACCCTAACCCTAACCCTAACCCTAACTAAACCCTAACCCTAACCCTAACCCTAACCCTAAACCCTAACCCTAACCCTAACCCTAACCCAAACCCTAACCCTATCCCGTTTCCCCATAAAAGATTGTTACGACCGTACCCCACTCAAGATTGTTACGACCGTACCCTCACTAAAGATTGTTAAGAGTGTTACGACCGATTGCTACGACCGCTCCCCCACTTTTATTGTACTGTAATCCCTGATGAATAGAATCTATTTTGTCTGACATTCACCTGAATTATGAGGTACACTGGTCTTTTGACTTGCATAAACATGACCAATGCCAAACATTTCAACCCATGTCAGGCTTCGCAGTCTGTGGAGGCTTAGCTTGATTGATACTTTTAATTAGAACCTATTTTCACAGAGCCATGCTCATATAGATCCATGAATTAACTGTAACATAAGATAATTCAATCTATGTTACATGCAAAAACAATTTGTCGTACTGCAGTGTGAAGTAGATCTGTACCCAAATGAGGAAAAACTTAATTTTATTTGTTAGCTTAAACTTTGTACCCGACAACACTATTTTAGGCCTGCCCAAATTCAATGCATTTTGCAGACAATACATTGAATGTGGCTTAATTATAGAGAATGTCTTTGAAACATTAGAAAACAATTGTGGTTGTGAGGTAGAGCATCGGCCTCGTAAATCATAAGGTCATGAGTTCGACCCCCGAGAGTGGGTGTCGTCTTTGGGATTTTTCATTGGCCAGCACAATTGGCGCGAGTACCGGTGTAGGTCCCAGGAAGCAGAATCCAGAGAGATTAGTATAAGTTGTATGAACTTCTTTCTCAATGGATGTAAAATAAATATGTTAAAGTAAAAAAAAAAAAAAAAAATGCTGGTTACCAACATTTTCATCTTTTCCTACAGTGTTTTCATACAGGGCTTTATTCTCCAAGGTTGTTAAAATTGTAATTATTGGAGTATTTATTCCTTGCCAAGACCTTAGTCAGATTTCTTGATATAATTTTGACCTGCCATTGTAACTTAGCTCATGTAGACATAGCTTATTTTCTCTTAATAACAAAAACTATGATCAAGCTTACACGAGTTAAATGGAAATAACTCACATTTCTTTCACCTATTTCTAACTATTTATCTACATGTACCTTGATTAGTTTCCCTCCCCCCTCCTATTTTCAACGTTTTAGGTGAGCTGACCATTGACTGCAAAGACTTATACGGTCAAGATGTTCCTGTACATCTAACAAATAACTATGAAGGTACATACAGGCTGAAAAGGAAACCAGAAAAAACCCGGCAAACATATCCTAAAAATTAGACTGAACAAAGAATATGTGTTTGGTAAGAAATTGTTTGTTTCTTTGATGTTGTGCTTGATAAAGGTATCGTTTTTGCCATATTGGCTAGTAAACGTATCAATGCTTTCCAAGAGTTCGTTTAACTCTTTCTATACCATAGACGATATCAGAAGCTTTTGTGGACAGTGTAGATCAAGATCATACTGCACAGAACTTGCAGTCTGATCTCTGATCTGCAGTATCCACCGCTACATTCTAGTTTATGATGGAACTATCTCTTAATCTTGCATAGGAAATGCATTCAAAACATTTGAGAAAATGCTTTTGATTTATTCAGTAGTGAAGAAGTTAACTTTTTATCGCATGACAAATTCAAGGTTGGCCATAACTGAAAGCATTTGTAGATAACAAATAGAATGTGGCTCAAATGGTGGAATTTATGTCTATCAGAGTAGAAGAAAATGTGGGAAAAGGTGAAAATAGAGTGCACGCAAGGTAATTGTTGACGACAGCCAGACAGATGACGCACGACAGACAATGGACGCCAGACACAGTACAATCACAAAAGCTAATCTTGTGCACTTCATGCTTTGGTTAGCAAAAAATAGTCAAAGTTTTAACGACTCTCAGGAAGAAAGCTTCTGAAAACATTGTGGAAAAAGGAGAAAATGGCGGTAAATAGCAGTTATGTCACGGCAATCACTGCACCCATCTATCCTTTCTTGGAGTTTATGCTTTTAACAGCACAAGAGGAATTAATCCTGTCAAAATACAATGATTAATCCTTGAAAAGAAATTGGCCGAGCTGGAGATTTGAACAAGTGACCATGTGGTTTCAGGTCGTGTATGTTACGGCTTGCACCACTGGGCTCGGCCCAAATGTTGGCTTTGAAAAGATCGAGATGACACTAAAAATTGTGATCTGTGTTAATATGGTCAAACAGACAAAATATTGTGATATGTGTTAATATGATCATAAAGATGAATTTCTTATACTTAAACTAAATCAGTGCTTTGTATATGAACCATGCTCTGGCAAAAGGGATTTAACGTATCTCTCTGGTTCACTATACCAAAAAAAGTAATCGAAATATAGTTATGAAGGCATAAGTCAATTGTCTAACAACCACAGAATCATGAAGTAGAATGGTCCTTGGACATGCAGAAAATTTATGAGTTGCAAAAAGTTTCAATCTATGTCAGCCAGGAGCCTGTGCAGTCTGAGGAATCAATATTTTTGTAGAAGTATTAAGCACCTTTTTTTTTTTTATAGAGCATTGCTCATAATAAATGTATTTAGCTCTGCACTTACAGGAAGTCCCTATGCCATAGAGGTACACAACCCAAAAAAGTCGGGATGCTGAAGGTTTGGATCCAGGGCTGGATAATGGCGTGTTTCCGGAATATCAAGGCTACTTCTTCGTGGTTGCTACAGAGGCGGCGTAGGTGAACTGCATATCAGCGTCATGGGCCTTAAAAGTGGGCATATACATTTGAGACGTGCTCCGGCAAAAGGGGGCTTAATGCATCTCATTGATCCATGTTACCAAGCAAGCCATCACATACTAATGGATTCATAATATCCACTTTTTTTTAACAACCGATCTAATCATGAAGTGGACTGGTTTTGGACATACAGAAAATTGGCCAGTGGTAAAAGGTTTCGGCCCGGGTCAGTCTCCGGGTTAGGGTATTTGCATGTGCAATATAAGCCTCCTGTTAACAGAGCATAGCTCATTTCATTTTCTTTTTATGTTCAATATTTTATCTTGTATAACTTTTTACCACCCGTCCATATTCGAAGTATTTGCAGACGACAAATTGAAGGAGGCTCAATAGATGCCTGTAATTGAGAAAAAAAATCAACATTGTGGGAAAAGGAGAAAATGCTGGTTAGCAAAATTTTCTTCTTTTTCCCATGATGTCTTTAAAATAATTCTGTCTCATGTTGAGATCCCGCATTTTTCTCCTTTCCCTACAGTGTTTTCAAAATCCACCTCTCTCAAGATCGTTTAAAGTCAGGGTTGTTAGATAAAGGGTTCAACTTAGATTTTGGTATTAAATTTCTCTTAAATGTATTGGAAAAAGTAAGGAGATTCACAGTTCAAGCACAGATACGGTTAAGCAAGGACTTGTGCTTTATGTGCACAGGCCAGGACTGCAAAAGCACCGTTTTTTTACTAACTTACGGTGTTGTCTATTCATAGGTGCATTCGTGTAGAGATGAAGAGAGACGCAATGAAAGACAAGTTGTTTAACTGTTTGTATCACCCATTTGAGCCCGAAATCTATTCAATAAACGTACAGTGGTCCAGCATGTAGAGCGAAGTCCTTTTAAAGTGCTGGTCGCTGGCAGTAAAATGGAACTGATCAATTACGAAAGTACACTCGACTGGTTTGTTAAGTATTTCTGACTAGCAACAATTCATAGGCTTGTTTTCTGTGTAGTATGATTGGATAAAAAGAAAGTTTTTGTAGTGATTGGATAAAAAGAAAGCATTTGTAGTGACTGGGTAAAAAGAAAGCATTTGTAGGATATAGTTTAAAATTTTAAATGTTTCTGTGTTTAATTATTACATTGCACATCAATGAAATGGCAGCTTTCTCTTTTGACTCTTTGACCAAACGACAAAACTGTACTCGAGCAAACTGAGAGCATTTGAAGACGATAATTTTAATGTAACTCAAATGGTGCTTTCTGTCTTTGATAAGGTAGAACACTTTGTGGAAAAAGAAGAAAAAGCTGACAAGAAAATGAATTTTGATAAAAAAAAGGCAAAAAGTAAATAAAAGAAGAGTGACCTGGCAACTGTTGACCTAGTTGTAAAATTTCGATTTCCTGCCAGTGACTTACAATTGGTCAAACGGTACACATGTCATATAATAACAAATTGCCATCTTCACAATAATTTCCATATTTTTAAATGTTATTATTTAAATCTAATTGCATTGAACATCCCCATTGCTTACTTTTGGCCTCTGTCGAGCCTTTAAGGTCATCTATCAATTCATATGTAATAATCAGTATTTGAGCCATGCTCTGTTAGAAGGGGGATTACTGCATATGCTAAAACTTTCGACCTAGGTCAGCCTGCTCAGTCCGTGCAGGCAGACCTGAGTCGAAACCTTTTTCTATTAATAATTTCTCTGCAAAACCAGTGTACCTCTAGATTGAGTAAGTCGCTTTACAAAATGGATGTTATGGATCTATAATTATATGATGATTTGCGTTGAATAATGCGTTACGGTGATGCATAAAGCCCCCTTTTGTCAGGGCATGGCTCATATATTTTTGCTATTTATAGGTCCAATTCATCTTCTAGCAAACAGTCACGAAATATAACACAGAACAGTATGATGTACTGAAAGAAAAGAATGAAATCTTGGCAAAAACTCAGCCTTTAGAATGATTTACAGAAATTAAGTTACTTTTGCAGGCTGAAGATCAAGATCAGACAGCATAGAACATGCTGATCTTGGAGTTACACTATCTGACATTTTGCAAGATACGATAAGAAAAGCAGCCTTGAAGTTCTGAAATTGTAATATCTGACTCTTCACTCAACAACAAAAGTTTAACTCTGTACCAAATAACAAATTTATAGACTGGTCCAAATTGAAATCATTTGCAGATGACAAATTAAATGGAGCTCAAATTATTTGTTTCTGAAATGTTAGAAAACACTGTGGGAGAAGGAGAAAATGCTGGTTACCATAATTTTTTTCCTTTTCCTACAATGATTTCAAAAGTCTTATTTTCCAGGGCCGTTAAATTTCGTGATTTTGTGGTAATGGGTTACACTTGTCAAAATTAAAGGGGATGACAGAATGTGTCTCATATAATGTGATTTGTCTTTAAAGGGATAAAAAATTGTTTGGATAGGAGAAAATACTGGTTACCATCATTTTGACCTTTTCCTACATCTCTTCTTTCAAAGACCTTTTTCTGTAGGGTCCAAGTAAACACAGGATGGTGTGTTAAAAGGTTAGATCTTATACTAAGTATGTCTTTTACATTTTCTTTGCATTCTAAGGGTCAACTTTTTTGTTCTGTTTTATAAATTCTTTTATTATATTCCTATCAGTTAATTACAGGGTAATTGGATTCTACAGTGAATAACACCACCAGTATCATCACTAGTGACGATATGGTTTTAGAATGTTTGGGGGAACTACTTTTTTTCCCTCTATAGCTCATATTGTTCCATTCTTGATAATTATTAGAATAAAACAGGATGAACCAGGCATATAATAAAAAGGATAATCAACTGGTTGTGTGGTATCAAAAATCTGTCACTAGAATGGGGTTTGATGTGGTTAAAAAACGCGTCCTTCGGACTCGTTTTTCCATCACATCACACCCCATTTGATAGACAGATTTTTAATATCACGCACAACCAGTTGATTATCTTCTGTATATTTAAACCTTTAACCCTTCACCACACAATCCTGAATTTGCAACTGCAGTGAGGAAGAAAGCTTTGAAAACATTTTCAAAAAAGCAGGAAATAGTAACTACCATGTTTTCCTTTTCCCTTAATATTTGCTTCCCGTCTAAAGACATTTCCTTCATTTGAGCCACAGCTAAGGTTTTGCCTGCATTGGATTTGGACAATTACGAAATTTTGCCTTTTAGTAGAGAGTCAAAGCGCTGCATGAAAATGTAGCTGCTTTCTCCAACTTCGTATCCTGACCATGTATCAATGTAGATGAGTCATGCTCTGGCAAAAGGGGACTTAATGCATCTCCGTGATGCATTATTCTATGCCTAATTTTGGATCCATTACATACTTTTTTCTAAAAAATGACTGAATCCTGAGGTAGAAATGTCCTTTGACATGCAGAAAATTGACCAAAAGAAAAGAGTGTTTGTTCAGGCAGGAAGGCTGACCTGGGATGATTTTTTTGCAGATGCATTCAATCCCCTTTTCTCAGGGCATGGCTCAAAAAGTCAAATGTATATTGCATTAATTGTATAAACCTATGGTGCTACTTTCTTCAACCATTTTAAACATTTGAGTGAGATGAAATAATACAGATAAGAAATCATGTTTCTAATACAGTCATGTTCCTTTTCTTTCCCTATTTTTGTTCCCATTGTATAACCTACTTTCCTGCTACAGTTTCAGAA
Organism: Hippopus hippopus; assembly: GCA_946811185.2. Classification (NCBI taxonomy): domain Eukaryota; kingdom Metazoa; phylum Mollusca; class Bivalvia; order Cardiida; family Cardiidae; genus Hippopus; species Hippopus hippopus. The sequence continues at coordinate 62,971,312 of OX328103.1, read as the reverse complement.
TTATGTTTGTAGCATCTGCTGGTCAAATTATGTCCCTTTTTTCCCGAATACTTTTCTTATTCTTTGTTATGCAGGTGAGCAATACATAACTATCATGGTCCACTTGTTGTGTTTTTGCTTTAAGCTGAAACATATTTTAAGTTTCACTTTCTCTCAAGTTTTTGTTGATTGTATCATTGTATTTTAACACCATTCTCAATATTATTTCAGTTATATCGCAGCGGACAGTGCACCTATCCATGCTTTCTTTGAGTTTCTTGAACCATTATTCCGCACAATTTTCTTTCCACGCCAATAGCTGCTTTCCCACATAACCATCGTTGATGCAATGGTCAATGGTGAGAGAGGCATAAATCCTGTTGCAATAACTACTTTCAATCCCCAGAAAGAAATTAGCGGAGATGGGAATCGAACCAGTGATCTGCTGTTCTCATAATCTTGTATGCTACTAACTGAGCTACCAGGGCTTGGCCCCAATGTTTTTGTTTTCAATGTCATTTATATACATTAAACTTAGACTCTGAGGGTATTTGTAGTGCATGTACCTTTTTCTATGATAGCAGTAAAAGCATGCATTTATTTTGCCAACCTTATCATTGCTTTACATACATATTTGTTATTGCATATTCAGCTTTTAAATATAACCCCAAAACTTTTTTTTACGATTTTGATGTAACTTTGCGCATCTAGATGGATCATACTTGATAGCTTGTGAACGTAAATATTAAAATATAAAATTGATATTGTATATGTGTTCATAGTCATATGTGTCCATGACTTTTGAACGTTTCTGTATTCAGTGGAAACATTTTCCAAGATTTTTCAAGTTTGAAAGTAGCAAATTCTGATATGGTAAACCAAGTGGCTAAATCTGAAAGTAACACAATTTCTGATTGGTTAAACCAAATGGAAAAATTGAAATTTGAAAGTCACATAACTTTGGATAGGCTAAAGCAAATGTTACTTTCAAACTTAGAAAAATCTGGAGAATTAAGTATGAAAATGATCTTAAGAATAGTTTGTGAATACAGACCCGGATTCTTTTATATTCTGTTGAATTAATATTGTGTTGACAATGACGAATATTAGATTTGCAAGTTATCCTACTGGTTTCTTGATTTTCCCTTAACCAAACGACAAAATTTTGGATGCAACCAATTTGAAAGCATGCACAGACGACAATAAAAATGTACCTCCAATGGTGATTTCTGTCTTTTGTAGGGTAGATGACATTGTGTGAAACGGAGAAAATGCAGGTTACCATCATTTTCTCCTTTTCGCACAATGTTTTCAAAAGCCCTCTTTTTTCAGGGTTGTTAAAACTCGGGATTCTGTGGTAAAGGATAAACACGGTTGCTATCATCAAGGTGACAGCTACTAGGGCTAGATCTATACTGCTGTCCTAGGAAATAACTCTGTCCAGAATTTAAGTACAATAAAACACATCAATTAAAACAAACTACTGATATTTTTCAATGCCAACAACCTTTATTAACCCTTTACCACACAATCCCAGGTTTTAACGACCAACAAGGAAAAGGCCTTTTGAAAATCATTGTGGGAAAAAGACAAAAAGCTAGGAACCAGCATGTTTCCTTTACCCACCATGTCTTCTACCCGTCCAAAGGCGAACAAAAAGCAGTTGAACACAGCAATTTGAGTGACTCACAAACTGAAGTTTGTCTTTGGAAGTGTAAAAAACATTGTGAGAAAATGTGAAAATGATGTTTACCAGCATTTTCTCCTGTTCCCAAAATGTTTTAAAGAGCCTTCTTTTTCAGGGTCATTAAAACTCGAGACTGTTTTACTGCTACTTTTCAGGTTGTAAGATTTCTGTATTTCCTTTACCTCATACTGCATCAGAAAGATTTGTCGAGTTTGGGGCATTTAGCGTTTGAACCTGAACCTAACCCTAACCCATGCACCACTTTCTTTCAAGTTTCTGTTGATTGTATGGTGTTTAACGCCATTTTCAGTATCATTTCAGATATATCGCGTGGCCAGTGTACCTTCCTAAAATTTCTTTTAACCAGTTATCCGCACAATTTTCTTTCCAAGCCACTGGCTGCTTCCCCATATGACCATAGTCGATGAAATGGTCAACGGTAAGAGAGGAATAAATACTGTCGCAATGAATATCATCAATCCTCGGAAAGAAATTGGCCAAGCCAGGGATCGAACCCACGACCCCCTCTTCTCAAGTTCTGCACGCTACCGACTGAGCAACCGGGGCTCGGCATATAATGGGGAAAGAAGAAAATTCGTTTAACCAGAATTCCTCCTTTTCCCCCAATGATGACTTTTTACTCAATTACAGGCAAGTTCCATTACATGAGCCAGCTTCAATTTGTCGTCTGAAAATGCTTTGATTATGGACAATTTTAAAATAGTGTCAGTACTTGCAGAGTTATTAAAGATAAAATATTTTTACATAAAAAGAAAATGAAATAGATATACCAAACTTTAAGGCCCATGACACTGACAAGTAGTTCACCTTTGCTGGCTTCTGTAGCATCCACAAATAAGTAGCCTTGATATTCCTGGAACACGCCATTCTCCAGCTCCGGACCCCAAACCTTCAGCACCCGGACTTTTTGGGGTTGTGTACCTCTATGGCATAGGAACTTCCTGTAATGGCAGAGCAGAATACTTTTATATGAGCAATACTCTGTGGAAAAGGTGCTTAATACTTGATAGTGTAAATAATTGATCCGTGTCAGCCTGCGCACACTTTTTGCTATTCATAAATTTTCTGCACGTCCAAGGACCCTTTATGATTTCAGTGGTTGTTAGACATTGGATTCTATGCCTCCATATCTATTTCGGTGACTTTTTTTGTACCGTGGATCACAGAGATACATTAAACCCCCTTTTGCCAGAGCATGGCTCATTTACAAAGAACTGATTTAGTACAAGTATAAGAAATTCATCTCTATGACCATATCAATGCAAGTCACAATATTTTGTGTCATCTTGATCTTTTTATAACCAACTTTTAAGCCGAGCCCAGTGGCGCATGCCGGAACATACATGACTTGAAACGGCTTGGTCACTCGTTCAAATCTTCAACTTTTCCAATTTCTTTCCAAGGATTAATCATAATAATTTTGACAGGACTAATTCCTTTCACATCACTGTGCTGTTAAAAGGAGAAACTCCAAGAAAGGCTAGCTAGGTGCATTTGCTGCTGTGATATAAGTGCTGCTTACCAGTATTTTCTACTTTTCCCACAATGTTTTCAGATGCTTTCTTCCTGAGGGTCGTTAAAACTTTGGCTACTTTTTGCTAACCAAAGCATGAAGCGCTCATGATTAGTTTTTGTGATTGTGCTATGTCTGGCGTCCGTCGTCTGCCGTCCGTCATCCGTCGTGCTGTCGTCAACAATTACCTTGTGTACACTCTACTTTCACATTTTCCTACATTTTCTTCAACTCTTTTTGACATAAATTCCACGAGCAAAATTAAATTTGACATCTTCAGATGCTTTCAATTATGACCAGTCTAGAACTTGTTGTTTGATAAAGAGTTAACTTTTTCACTTCTGAATAAATATATTGCATTTTCTCAAAGGCTAAAAGTATATTTCCTCTGCAAGATCAAGAGATAGTTTGGTCATAAACTAGAATGTAGCAGTGGACAGTGCAGATCAGAGATCAGAATACACATTCTGTGCAGTCTGATCTTGGCCAACACTGTCCAAAAAGCTCCTGGTGTCGTCTATGGTATGAAAAGTGTTACGAAACAAACAATTTTTTACCAAACACAATCATGTTCTTTGTTCAGTCTAATATTTAGGATATGTTTACCTGGTTTTTCTGGTTTCACTTCAGTCTGTATGTACCATCATAGTTATCTGTTAGATGGTCTTTGCAGTCAATGGTCAGCCCACCTGAAACGTTGAAAAGAGGATCAAGTCTTTAATCAAAGACCTTGTCAAATGACACTGCAACAAAATTACCTTCAGAACTCTTAAGTCCTATATCTATTGCAAACTTTCTTTCAGTAAACGGACAGATGGGGATAGAGGGGGACTAATAAAAGGAGACAAATATTAAGAAATAGGTCAAAGAAATGTGAGTTATTTCCCTTTAATTCCTGTAAGCTTGATTAAAGCTCATGATATTAAGAAAAATAAGTCAAGGTTAAAACAACCAAATTTTATTGACAGGTCAAAATTATGTAAAGAAATCTGACAGAGGTCAGCGCAAGGACAAATTACTCCAACATGCAGAGAATTCAAATTTTGGAATATTTCTCAGATTTGTTATTCTGGCATCCAAAGTTCTTAAGTCTTTAAAACACGGAAAAAATTTAGACACATCAAATTGAAAGCATTTGCAGATGACAATTTCATAATGACTCAAATGACATAATTTTTCTTTGATAAGGTAGAAAACTTTGTTTAAACAGCATCTTTTTTCCTTTCCTTTTCAGAAGGCTTACTTCCTCAGGGTCATTAAAAGTCGTTAGTGTGTGGTAAAGGGTTTTAATAAAGTTCTTAATCATATTCTTTGTAGGAATACTGAAGAAGACCATGGCAGGATTACATCAGTAAAGTTTTATCAAAATAGGCACGGTTTACCTTATCAAAGCACTTTTCATAATCGATGAAAGCTGTGTAAAGCTTTTTTCTCGAATTAGGAATCTTGCTTATCACCGAATGAAAAAGAAATATGTAATAAGTAGTACTCTTGTTTGTTTTGATAGCAAAATTGACATTCACTTATATTTTCATATTTTTTATTCCATATTTTAAATCTGTTGTATTTTATCTGCGAATAAATTTTTGAAAGAATACTGTTAATTGTTATTCCTCTGTAATTTTTCGGATCTGTTTTATCACCCCACTTTGAAAATGGGAACAATATATCCTACAAGATTCTGGATAAAATCAATTTTCAAAAAGAGTCTGAAATATGTTTAACAAATAAAGTTGAATGATCGGATAAGATGCTTTGGTTACTTCTGCTGAAATATCTTCTAGACCGGGGGATTTTCCATCATTTTGGGCTAAAACACCTTTTTTTAATTCGTCTTCAGTTATCGATCTATCAAGATCTGGATCTGAAATACAGGAAATGGATGAATCCCAATCGCTGTGAGCAACCTCTTTAATCTCAAAAAGATTATTAAAATGCTCGTAAAAATTGTTATGTGTAATATCTTCCGATTCGATTTTGTTTAGTGTTTTTGTTTTTCTAGTAGATTTCCAAAAATTTCAAGGGTCGGTTTTCGCTATTCTTTCTAACTTTATTGCTTCATTTCTAATTAATTTTTCCTCTCCCTTTTTCTGGTGTTATTATATCTATTTTTAGCTTTAATGAATATTTTTCTGTTTTCACTTGAATTATTTTTTTTTAACTCATTATCCGTGCTTTTTTAAAATCCAATTTCAGTGTAACACATAATAATGTGGCCGATTATTGTTTTTATCATTTTGTTTAAATTTTTTGTTAAATTCAATTTTAGCATGTCTAGACAAATAATTTGAAAGAACTTTAACTTGATCATCAGTTGACTCTGTCCGATCCACATCCCAGCAGATATCATCAATGTTTTCTTGTATTAACTGTACAAAAATGTCCTCTTTGTTTTTGTCAAACACAATTTTATCTACATAATTATTGGAAAACTTCTTAGATGATCGTTTATTTTGTTTTCTTAACAATGTATTTTTAGCAACCATGGTCTGAGAATATACTGTCATTCAGAATCTTAAAGTCAATGATCGAACTAGGATCGGCTGCTTTTAGAAGGAGGTAATCTATTGCACTCATCCCTCGTTCACAACAATATGTAAATCTACCTGATACGTCATCATGCAACCTACTGTTTGCTATGATGCGATTGGTTGATTTACATAAAGAAAGCAGACGACGACCATTACTATCAACTATATTGTCGTTATTTGCACGTGTTTGAATGTTTAAGTCCGCGTCATCAGAAAAATAATCTGGTTTATAAATATCACTGTCATATACTATATCTGACAAGTTTGTTGTTCTTGCATTTAAATCGCCGATCACAAATGTTTTCCCGTTACTGTCAAAACGTTCGATTCCCTTTTCTATCTCATAAAAAAATCAAATTCGTTTTGTGAGACAGCTTTAGAACTCCTTGGTGGTATATAACGATAACTTGCTGTTTACACGAAGCACATGGATTGAGTAACAGTTTGTCATAATAATTTATTTTAAGGCCCATCTACACTAGCAAACATTTGTTTGCAAACACCAGCAAACTTTCGTTTAATGAAGTTTGGTCCTGTTTGTCCGTAGGGTCCCTTTATTTCAACAAAAAATGGCAAAACATTTTTAGTGATGTTTGAAGATTATTTAATGTATGCATACAGGTCAATATACTAAGACACCACCAAACATCACCAAACAGAACAAACAAAAATGAACTGGCCCAAAAATCACCAAACACTGTCTGGTGACGTTTGCTTGTGTCTAATGACTGGTCTACACTGGCAAACTTTTGTTTGCAAACATCAGCAAACATGGTGTCGGTGATGTTTGCAAACAAATGTTTGCTAGTGTAGACGGGTCTTTATTCACAATTTGCTCTGGACTAATTACGCAGCTAGTTGCCTAATTATTAGTCTGTATTTTAATTTCCACGCATAAATATATATAAATATATTAATATCTACGAATACGAATATTAAGCCGGATACATGTATTCTTATTTATCCTTTATCATTAACCTTTCCGCCATTTTTACATATTTTTTCCTCTTTTACATGAAACGTGCACAATCGAGTCAAAATAAATCAAAGCTTACGACGGGGCTTATAGAAGAATTGGGGTCAAAACGGCCCACGTCTAAAAATACCTATTCCAAGACGGCCCAGTGCAAAGACGACCAACTACCAAAACGGCCAAGTGCCGGGCTTGTTGTCCCGGTTCGTTTGTCTTGGCTTGTTCGTCCCAACTTAACGTTACATAGGAGCCTATAAGCAGATGTATTGTAGTTTTTCATAAACTTAAGTGAAAATTACAAAAGAAGGTTTCATGTTTTATTATCAGTTTTACAGTAAAAGCTTAGCAGTTGATTGTCGGTTTGTAATATAAATGTACCTGCCAATCAAAGGTGTTAAATGGCAATTCATATTGTCTATCACTGATTTTGACAAGTGTGAAACCATGTGATTTCAGAGCTATGTAATTATCTGGAGTCTATAATTGAATAGAAAAACACAGGTTTGCTCATCCTTAAGAATCGTTTCGGTCAATAAAGTATCATGTGGGACAAACAAGCCCGAACAAACAAGCCATGTTTTCGTGACGAACAAGCCACGAAACCTCAGTAGGACTAGGTATGGACTTTCGTTTTACACTCTGAAGACAACTCCAACATTCTCTGTGTCCCTGAGGCTTGAAACTCTGGATGATTTGCTAAGTTGTTGATTAGCTAGTTCACTGAGAAGGACACGATTTCCCATTTAATATCCTCAGTATAAATTCAGGCGACGGGTTTGTACTTGATCATGGCCGTTTAAACCTTACAAACGAAGGGTATCATTACGAGCCTTTTATAATTAGAGAAAAGCCTTAGAAGTTTTTATGCAGTCTGGCATAAATCAAACGTCAAATAAATTATTCTTAAACCTTTATTAGTCACGTCCGTTGGTATATAAGGCTCATGACCATTACAATTAATTAACACAAATATTTATACATATATATATGTTTATGTATCCAAACATCCAAACATACGTATGTATACATAAAAAAAAAAAGAAAATAAATGGAGCGTTTATACAATGCTTCTTAAAAATATGTGGCAAATACAGTTTTTTTTTTTTTTAGGGGGGGGTTGGAAGTGAAGGAGAAAAAAGAAAAATATGCGTCGAAGAGTTTATGTCCATATTGTTACGGGAGACCACTCCTTCATGCATGGCTTCGTTCCGATTTAAATACAATACCAAACAACTGCGTTAGGGAAATATCTCTTTAGCTCAGTGGTTATGGTGTTGGTCTTTTAAACCTCGAAAAATTAGGATCTTGTTCGCCATGGGTTCGAATCCCGCCAGATGCGGTTTGTATTTCAGCCATGCATTTATTCATTTGTTTCTTTGTTACGGACCTTGTTCGTAAAATGGGGGCTCGTCCGGGATTGGCCATTGAGCCATTAATCCCATTTGTTGTCCAAAAACGGACATTTGTTGTCTAAATAATAGACTTACTGCCTAATAAAGCTTTGAGTCATCAATAAATGATGACTTTAAGAGGGGGTGTGTTACGGGAGACCACTCCTTCATGCATGGCTTCGTCCCGATTTAAATACAATACCTAACAACTACGTTAGGGAGATATCTCTTTAGCTCAGTGGTTATGGTGTTGGTCTTTTAAACCTCGAAAAACTAGGATCTTGTCCTCCATGGGTTCGAATCCCGCCAGATGCGGTTTGTATTTCAGCCATGCATTTATTCATTTGTTTCTTTGTTACGGACCTTGTTCGTAGGAATATCGATAGCTGGGAAAGTTCATTAAAGGACAGCGAAAAAAAAAAAAAAAAAAAAAATCTTAGCAGCTTTTCAGACTTTATTGTCCAACGTGTCGACACAATCTACATGGGTTTTAACAACAACAACCGTTGTACAAATAGTTTCTTATGATTTTAGCAATAACTTAGAAAATCACTCCCAATCACACAGTTATGCAAAGTCAACGTCTCTCACGAAAATACCCCCACACATTGATAGACCATGTCTCTCAATTAATTAATTCAAAATATATATGAACACAGTTAAATCAATAACAATCCAACTCTAAATGGTTTCAAAAGTTTGCTATTCCATTATACCTAAGTAATATACCCAAGATGACACTTACTAACATTAAAATTGTAAACAAATGGCTAAGCTTTACCTTGAAAACATTACAAACTATAATAAGAATATTTGGCACATCAGATATTTGTCGATTTCGATAGCTATACAAGTACCAAATACCTTTTCTATTATTTTTTGAAAATCCTTAATCAACAGGTCACAAAAGCTATTTCCGTCTGTAACTTCTAAGTGTATTCAACATTTTTGCTTGCTTGTGATTCAATGAAGATCAAGATCAGATTGCATTAAGCTGCTGTCTGATCCTTGATCTACATTGTATTCAATGCTAAGATGTTCTTGTCAAAAACAACCCTTTTTTTTCATATCTCTGACTAACATCTGTTCTGTTTATTCTGCACGATAAGGTTTAACAACTCTACAAAGTTCTGTTTAACTTTCTAAATGCTTTAAAGAATTTATACTTAAGCTTTGCTTAACAATACATGTCACTCGCCAAGCTTTCACAATTATAGTGTTAAATACCACCACAAATTTTCTCGAAAATTAACTTCACAATTTTATCATATCAAATCATTGTGGCAAAAGAAAACAGTTGCTCAGCAAAACAACTGTTCTCAACTTCTCCACAATATTTCTGAAGTTAACATTTTACATTTGGAAAACAACTCTTTTGAAGCATTTCTACAACAGGCTGAAGTGGATTTGAATTTCTGGCTATTTGTAAATTTGTAAATTTTCTGCATGTCGAAGGACCATTCTACCCCTTGACTCAGTCGGGAATTAGACAAAAATGGATTTTAAGGGTCCATAATTATGTGACGACTTGCTTGGTACAATGTATCACAGAGATGTTTTTATTCTTATTTTTTCTTCAATTCCCTACAAAAGTACAACAAACATCTATTTTTTACAAATCCATACATTAAACAAATGACTTTACACGTAGCTATGTATGCATGTATAATTGATATTCTTGTCCGATCCTAGTGACTTCAATACTTATTTCAGAAGAGGTCTTGACCTTCAACTATCTTATAACGAATAATGCATTTCAATTCTCATAACATTTTTACTCCAATTGAACTATTGTAACCACTTACTTGAATATTCCATCATTTACACTTAATTGGAATGTCCAATAAAGAGGAAATCACAAATATCAAGACTATAAACTAAACATCAGTTTAATTACAACGAACCATATTATGAGGATAAACATTTAAAATGCAAATAATTATCTTTATTTTAGTCTATCAGACTGTTCAGTGTAAGATCATTGTAAAGTTATCTTTATGCTGGTCTCAGTCTGAACATTCCAATCTATTTCACAGTTCAAGAATGCACTTTTTTCTGCAAATAACCAATGGCTTTATCTGTTTTATTTTCACTCTTTTCAGGTCTGATCCTTAATCCTTTACCACCAGTTCCGATTTTTATTGACTTCAAGAAAGTTTTTGAAACAATGACGAAAAAAATAACTGAGAAAATGATGGTAACCAGCATTTTCGTCTTTGAAGGTTTTTGAAACAATGAGGAAAATGACTGAGAAAATGATGGTAACCAGCTTTTTCTATCCTTTGAAGATAATTTCCACTTTATTTTTAGTCATGGTTAATTTTTCAGTTACTAATGCTTTGAATTTGGACAAAGCCAAAGTTTTGTTGTTTGGTAGAGGGGTTAAACACTATGTCTGAAATCTGAGTATATACGTTAAAACATAAAACACATGTACTGGTGTACATTTGATGATGTCTACAACTTGTATCCTTCTTTGTCTTAAAATGTTTTTCTCTCATCTACCTCTGAAGTTTGTATTCTATTTTTTCTCCTTGTCTACAATACTTTTAGTTAGACTTTTTTTCACTCACGCAGATACGCAACCCCCCCCCAACACACAAAATAGCACTTTAGATACATGAGGATTGTTATGCCTCATCAAACTAACTTTATTCATCTGATTCCAGGATGACACTTAAACGAGTAATTGGACGACGAAATGATCCCTTTGCTCTTTTCGCATCAGCGACACGAACATGTCCATCAGATCCTTTGTAGACGTTAGTAATTCTACCGATTGGCCACTGCCCCTTGAGGGTTTGAATCAGTTGTTTCAGGCGCAAAATTTCCACCTACTTGTCCAATTAAAAAGTGATTTGGTGTAAGAACAACGTCATCCCTTGGGTTTGAGGACTGATATGTCAGAGGTCTACTGTTGATAAGAGCTTCAACAATTGTAACAGAAGTTACTAATTCTTCATCTGGGATGTCTGCGTTACCCATTTTTTTTATACAAGGCTCTCATGGCACACTTTACAATTGATTCATGTATTCCGACAAAATGTGGTGGATTAGGTGGAATGAATTTCCAGTCTATTTTTTGCGATGCCGCTTCTCTTATTATCTTAGTTTTGTCTATCTTACTTTACAGTTCTCTTAATTCTGAGACACCCTACAAAGTTTGTAACATTGCCTGAGATCATACTTTTTGGGACACCCCCTCTGCTTGTAAATCTGCCCAGAGCGTTAAGAAATGAGTTTGTGTCTATACTGTAGGCTACTCTATCCGGGTCTCCTCGACCTTCCGGGAAGTCTTCTAAAGGCGTGGAATTATTTTTTTTTCAAGGGTAGAATAAACAGCAAGTATACCACAGTAAATTTACATTCTTTTACTCCCAAAGCTACTGAACTGAATTAGGTGGAGCCGAACTAAGTCAAGCCAAGCCTACACGACAATCTGTAAATTACAAAAAGGAATAAAACATTGTTTAGAAAATTTGCTAAAACAGGAGAAACTGATATTTTCAAATAGAGACAAATCGATGGCAAACTGAAAACGGACAAATGGATAATCGTTCAATGCATTGCAATTTCACATCACATAACCGCAAAACCGTCACATTTACCAATTTATTGAATTGACTGCAAGTCGACAGTTTAGTATTTTATCTATATGTTTAAACGTCTACCACTCTCTCTCTCTCTCTCTCTCTCTCTCTCTCTCTCTCTCTCTTACATGTGGGTAGTGAAACCCGTGAAACCTCTAAAAAAGCGAGTTAGTAAAACATGCGAACCAGTTTGCGTATTTATGGACAAGGAAGACGATACCTTCAAACGCGTTGAACACCAATGACAATTCCAAACGAACGACGAGAATTACAAAAAGTTTAATGAAACAATACGAGGAATTCCAATGACCAAAAAAGAGACCGAAATATTAATAACTTTGACCAATAAACAAACCGGTGATTGATAAGGAAAACGCCAAGGCTCTTGACAGCAAACTTCAACAGCACGTCTTCTCTCGTCTGCGTCAGTTTTCCTTATGACAAAGGACGGTTGCTAGGATCACGTGAACATTATTTGTCCGCGAAAATCATTCTAAAAATAGCATGGACAAGTCTAAAACTCACAAATGACAACTCGGTCACACTACTTCTAGATGAATGGCTCAAGTTATCATGCAAGTAAAGACATAAATATCTTTTGATCCTACTTTTTCCCCTCCCTTGTTTAGTAATGAAAGGACCAGCATAGTCCAAAGCTGTATTAGAAAAGGCTTGTAATGTTTTTTCAACTCTCTCAAAAGGTAATGTACCCATGATCTGTTTTGATTCTCTTGTCTTGATGAGTTTAAACAGAGAACAAATGTTTTCCAGCTCTCTAATTACATCTCGAGCTGAAATTCCGGATTACTTTTTTGAGAGTTCTACTAATGTAGCGTTGGTTTCTCCATGTTTTGTCTTCTCATGACACTGTTTTACTATAAGTGTTGTTACCCAAAGTTTTCGCGGAAATAACACCGGAAATCTTGCATCATATGGTAGAAATTTTGCGAATTTCAAACGACTATCACTTCGCATTACTCCTTCGGAGTCTAACTTTGGATTGAAGGGAGACAACCTACTTTTGAGAGAAACTGACTTTCTTTTCTCTAGACAGTCATATTCTTCTCCAAAGCACTTCATTTGAGTTTGACTAATTATTCTATTTTCTGAGTGTTCCATTTCAAGTACACTTAATTCTGGTGATAATCTCCTTTCACCCTTTCTTGCTTTGCAATTATCTATGAATCTTTGAACCCATGCTGATATTCTTAGTAATAATGTCCAATCGGAAAATCTTCTTGGGCGTAATCTGAAATCATTATCTCTCTCTTTCACAGTCATAAATGTTTGTGCCATAGATTTCAATTTTGGGGTCTTCATCTATTATTATCTTTATTTCTGGCCATAAGCTTGGATCTTCTTTTAAAAAAAAGAAGGACCTTCCCACCAGAGTTTGTTCTGAGCCAATTCTGTAACTGACACTCCCCGAGATACTAGGTCAGCAGGATTATCTTTAGTTGGTATATATTTCCATTGATTTTGTGTGGAAAATTCATGTATCGTTCCAACGCGGTTAGCCACAAATGGCTTGAAAGTATTGTTTGCTTTGACCCTTTATCCAGTACAAAACATTCATGCTGTCTGTCCAAAGAGTGAACTTTTTAATGTCTATATCAATTGCTGCACAAATAAGAATAGTTAATTAAGATATAATCTTCTTTCTATCGTGGTTTATCGTTCAATAAACCACAGTTGTGAGTTATTCAATAAACCACGAGGGCGATAGCTCGACTGGTTTATTCATTGCGCCTCATAACTCACAACGTGGTTTATTGAACGATAAACCACGATAGAAAGAAGATTATTTCGATTCTAACACTTGATTAAAGGGAAACAAGTTCATACTTATTATACATAAAGGTGATGCGGATTAATTCCCTTGAATATACCACGGTTGTTCCAGTTACTAACCAAAACAAAACCCCACTGCCCAGTCGGTAAGTGTAAAAATAAATCTTTAATTCAGCAAAACCTTGGGCATGAAACACAACACAAATTATTCACCTTTTTATTATTTATATATTTTCTCCATTTCGAACGACAAAGAAGAATACATTTAGATATACTGAACTGAACATGTTAGAATTGAAAACTTGAAGTGAGGTCAAGGTCAACGTTTCCGCTACACTCTACTAGCAAGAGGGAAGGAAAACCGAAGTATTCAACGATAATTACTGCTTTTGATATACATTGACAGTGATAGAACTACTTGAGATATTGCCGGAAAACATGTGGATATCGAGTGACTTTTCGTGTTGTAGATTTACATCAAAATTGGTCGGTGTCGAGTCTGAAATTGGATTTGGAGTGGGTGGAGTAATTTTCAATGCTGGGACTCTATTGCTTGATGAAGATGGACAGAGAGCCCTACTCAAGCGCTCCCTCTCATCTTCACTTGGTTTAATGTATGATGCTAAACTAGCCACATTCCTGTGGCCAGTAACGGACATAATTGCTCTGCTTGAGAACCCTTGCTCATGCAATGTGCTTGTAACACGAGCCCTGATGCAGTGATTTGTGTATCTCCTGCTCAAAGATGCTTCTTGAGACATCCTGGACATAAACGAAGCTGAAGTATTCACCCCAACGCTCTATTAGCATACCACACCATAGAATCTTCAGAAATTTTATCAAGGGGCCTTTGGAAGAACACCTCACAAAAAGGATTCAACTTGGACAGGTATTTCTCATATGATTTTACAAGGCAAAATTCACCTTCATTTTCATACATTCTTGGTTCCTTAATTTCCTCTTTACAATCAATACCATGATGTGTTTTATCAGATTCATTGTAGGCCATTGTTACATACTTACGCCCTTTTGCATCAACTTTAGAAATAAATGAATGTTTGGTCAAATTTCTCAACCCCTCTTGACCTCTTCGGCCAAATTGACTGATAATAAACTTTATTTTGTAAGGTATTAGGACTTTGTAGTGAGAAAAGACCTGATGAATATAATTTATTTAGATCTTCTTCACAGATCGGTTCCTTGTGCAACTTTTATTCTTTCCTTCTCTTTTAAGGTGCTTGACAAGACCAGACAGAACCTGATTTGATTGTAGAAACTCTTTATCTTTCATAAGATTTATATTTCTCGAGATCGGTGGAGTTGTCAGATATCGGTTGAGAGCTGCCCTCAACCCAACTAGTGCTGATTCTGAATATTCCTTGCCCTCTTTGGTTCTTGCGGCTGCATAGAATCTTTGCAGAAGCTGGTCTAGTTCTTTAACAGGCAAGTATTCAAAGATTACGTTCTCATAGCCTGCTTCATTCATCCATTCTGGAAAGAGTGAGGTAAAATAAATATTTTCAATCTTTATACTTGTTCATAGGTCATATTTTTCAACCCCTACCAGATATCAGAGGGGGATATGGTAATAGGTACTGTCCATCTGTCTGTCTGTGCATCTAACGTCTAATTTTGTTTGCGGTTGTAATTACTTATGGTTGATCACTTTATGATTATGCTTTCCATCTAGATCACTTTCTCAGACTAAAACAGTGCAATTAATTCAAGGCTAAATGTGGCATTTACTTGATCTTATGAATGTTTCGAACAGGAGAAAAATTGTTGTCACTTGTGTGAAGATCCTCTTAACACTGTAGGCTATTAATTAACCCTTTACCAAACAATCCCGGGTTTTCACGACCCTGAGAAAGAAGCCTTCTGAAAACATTGTGGGAAAAGGAGAAAATGCTGGTAAGTTGGTAACCAGCATTTTCTTCTTTTCCCACAATGTTTTCTACCCTTCCCAAAACAAATTTTAATTTTTGAGTCACATTAATTTTGTTGTCTGTAAATGCTTCCAATGTAGACGAGTCTAAAATTATGTCGTTTGGTAAAGAGTTAAAATTTCAATTTGTGCCTGAAAAGCAACAAATGTTTCTGTCTGTCTTAATCTTTTACCAAACAATCCCGGGTTTTAACAACCCTGGGAAAAAAGTCTTTTGAAAACATTGTGAGAAAAGGAGAAAATGCTGGTAAGCAGCTTGTTAAGAAAATAACGGTGAAATTCAGTATTTATGAATATCACCTGTGGTTTCTATCAAAAGTGCTTTGTGGTAAAATGTAAGGAAAAATATAGTGTATTAATCTAGATCTATAGTTGTGAAATAATATCATGGATTTTATGGATTTAAAAAAATGTGCAAATTATCATATATGTTCATTTGAAGGTCAAAATGTGGAAATAATTGTTATTTTAATTATGTTTCATTGAAAACCCTTTAAAGTTCAGGTGCAGTTCTGTTTGTGCATGTAAAATGCAAGTAAACATTGAATTATTCCATCAGAAAATCTTATTTAATTGAAAATAAAAAAAAAAAAAAAAAAAAAAAAAGAAAATTGCAAGGACAGTGAAACCTGCATTAAGAGACGACCTCTGAGACCATTTAAAGTGGTCTTGCAGGGTTTTAAATTGACGTTCTTATAAGGGGGTCACTTGCCCCCTTACAACAGAATAAAAGAAGACAAACATTTAAATTTTGGTTTAAATTTGGAAAATAAGGGGGTTCATTTCAAAGAAAGGGGGGGCAGGAATATCCCAGGTGTTGTTTTTGTAGTGCTAAATGTGCTTTCAATGAGTTTTTTTAGTTTTATTGTGATGAAAAGTCACTTATTCATGCATTTCTGGTACTATGCAAGGCTCTGAAGTGTCTTGCTAAAGGACACTTCCACATGCTGGAACACTGAAACAGTTGTTCATTTTTTTGCCTGCTTTGGCTTTAAAGACTTGTGGATGTAATAATTTACTCATTTCTATAATAGGGGAGGAGGTTGTATTCATATTTCTCTAACCTTGGAGTACTTTTTTTGCCCATTTTGTTTGTTTGTTTGTCGATTGCTCTGTATTTTTGGCTCTCAGATAATTTACATCCTCCATAGTGCATGATTTAAAGCGTTCTTTTGTCTCCACTTCAGGCAATTCATTTGGGAGGTGAGGAGGAAGAGATTCCCCTAGGATAGTGTCAGTTTCAAAGGACTATTTGAACAATCTGTCCATCTCTTCAGGCGTCATAGAAGCTAGCTCATCCAAAATAAGATTAACATTATCATATGAAGTAGATGAAATTTACGTGACTTCAAAGTTGTATTTCCTAACAATCTGCCCAGTCTCAAAAGACTGTAGGACGCACTTCTCAACAATGCCTTCGTAGACATAGTTTACTACTCTCCAGTGGCCAGTTTCCCCTCGGACAGAGCAACGGGCGCCGATTTTCGGCATGTACGGAAGATTTTTGCGATCCATTGTAGCGGAAACTATTTGCAGACGACGTACTACGATTTGTTTACGTCACGTGATTTTCATTGATAAATAGCGGAGGGCGTAAAATTTAACAGCCACGTGCGCGACCTACTTTTTATAGAATGACGTAGATTTTTACCACGCTTTCGATGCACTGTGTTTATAGAGCCGAATTCACGTGTCATGTTAGAATGTTAAATCTAAAACTGCTGCTATCAGCTCCAATCTAGGCATGCTTAAAGACTTTAAAGGTTTTAATCTTCCTTTTGATGCAATAATAGTCAAGTTGTTGTCAATTTTGTGGTAAACGACTGCTCCATAC
Source organism: Hippopus hippopus (assembly GCA_946811185.2). NCBI lineage: Eukaryota > Metazoa > Mollusca > Bivalvia > Cardiida > Cardiidae > Hippopus > Hippopus hippopus. The sequence continues at coordinate 62,954,057 of OX328103.1, read as the reverse complement.
GCATCACTAGAAGCATCAACAAAAGTGTGGATTTCACTGTTTTCTTGGACGTTCAAACATCTTGGTACAATAATTTCGTCTAAATCTTTCAGTTCACTGAAACATTGTTTTATTTCAAATTCTAATGGCTCCGAAAGTCTTTCGTCCCAGTCAACGCCTTCTTACCACAATTTTTTAAGAATAATCTTGGCCTTTACAGTGTGGAACCAATAACCCTAACGGGTCAAATCCATTTCCTCGGCTTTATACCTGCCTTTCCGCACAAAGCTAGTGATATAACATTATCCATTGATCGTCACTCTCCACAGAGTCCATTGTGTCATCCATATAATTTTACTTAACAGATTCCGCAGCTAAATGGAATTGATCTTAATATTTTCTTGCATTCTCTTGGGAAACGTATTGTACCAGAAAGGGAGAAGCATTTACCCCTAAGACTACACGTTTGAATTCATACTCCTCTAATTCATTGTCAATGGTTTTACACCACGAAAACCTATGGTACTTTTTGTCAGACTTAAAGAGACCTACGTGCAGATACATTTCTTCTATATCACAAAGTATTGCCACCGATTGTTTACGAAATCTCAAAAGTACATTGAATAGCTCATTCTGTAAATTGGGGCCTGGATAAATTACACCATTCAATGACAAATCATTGAATTTTGCAGAGGCATCAAATACCATTCTTACTTTTGTTGTTGCTTTATCCATTCGGACAAATGGAAAGTGTAGGAGACACCATTATGTTTGATCACAGTCTGTAACTTTTGTTATGTATCCTTTATTTTCATACTTTTCTATGATTTCGCAATATGTTTTCAATAACTCGTGGTTTTTGCCCAATTTTCTCTCAGTGCTTTCTAATCTCTTCTTGGCAATTCCACAATTGTTTGTCAGTGCACACCTACTTTGTTTCTATGGTAAAGAAACTTCATACCTTTGATTTTCATCTTCATATGTTGTTTCTTTCCTTCATGAATTCAACAACTTTCTTCTCTTGAATGCTTAAGAGGTGTTTCTGGTCATCAATAGATTCAACTTCCCAAAACTTTTTCAAAATGTCATTAACATCAGTAGATAAAAGAAGAGAGAGCTAGGACAGTCACAAAATCCAACCATCAAATCCAATCCAATTCCCTCCTTATTTCTACCAGCCTAAAAATCACTTTTTCCCTGGCCGGGGGCATCCACCCAATTAATGCCTAGGTCAAAGGTCAAGGTCATCCACCCTAAAAATCAATAGGTCAAGGTCAAGGTCATCCACCCTAAAAATCAATAGGCCAAAGGTCAAGGTCATCCACCTAATAAAGGCCAAGGTCAAAGGTCAATCCCAACCACATCCTAAAAATTACTTTTTCCCTGGCCGGGGGCAGGCTTCGCATCACCCATATACCTATATGAGCAAAATTCAAAAATTGTTTTAAATAATTTATATTTAAAATAATTTATAAAATATGACGGAAAGAGCCGAAAGAATTAACGATTGTATATTTTTCCCCGACCTGGTGGACATGAACCACGTGTACCTAACTAAACGCGTGAAACCTATGGTCTACAAAATATTTTCCGAGTGTTTACTAGAATACGGCAGAAATTTTAATATTGTCGTAGGCGTTATGATAACGGTATAGATATGATAGATCTATTTAACCTTCTACCAGACGAAGAGTACTGTCTTTTACACAAATTTGATCTCCACATGTGCATAGAGTTAGAGGCGTTAATGGGTAGTATTATTATCGACGACGAATTAATGAGATCTTACGATTACCCGGGTACCTGCGAAGCCTACTCGCCTTTTATTAAAATAGTTAGACATTTCGACTTTAAAAGAGGAAGATTTCTTCTAGAAAACATAGACCTAGCGCCCTATGATTATGCCTCTAACGACACTAAAACCTTTAAAGAATCTTCGTGTATAATATGTTTAGAATCGACGCCCTCGGTTCTATTTTGCAACTGCGGACATTTATGTATGTGCGGTAGCTGCTTTTCCCTCTATAGAACGACTAATTGTCCTATATGTAAAACGATAAATAGCATAATAAGGAATATATAACTCTGCAGACTTTTACCTCATAAATCAAAAATATAACTTTTATAAACAAAAGTTATATTTTTATAAGTCTAATTCTATCAAAATAGATATGTAAGCGTGTATTACATCACGGTCGGTTGTTTTTGAAACAAAGTTTACGATGTCGCATTGCTTTACCTCCAACGCCCTTGGGAAAACCGTGCAGCTACAAATTTCACCCTCTTTTTTAATAATAGAGTAATCAACCTGCTCTATTCCGTTTACCGCAATATTAACTTGTACCTCTTCTAGTGCGTTATAGTTATCTTTAACAATCGTTAAACTTCCTCTTATAATTCTACCCGGTGCACTCATACAGTAACCTCCTAAACGATGGTTTTTTCCTGAATTACCATTACCGAATGAGAACTCATAATTACCATCTACAATTCCACCTTGTTCTTCAGCCCACACGGTTATAATAGGTTTAGGGCCTATGAGAGAAGGAAGGGATACTTTTCTATCCACGTAGGATTTTGTCGCTAAATCTCTCTCTTCTACCGGAGGAGCCGCGTTTTTTATAGAAAAACCTTGGAGATCTATGTCAGTCACCGCCATGAAACTTCCATCCGGATTTTTTATAATAGCTCCACCATTATCAACATAATTTTTATTGGCTGCGGCATCGCGAGATGGGGGATTTGGTAACCCGCAGTAGCCGCCTCAATGATGGTATCTACGTAAAATTTATTTACAGCTTGATTATTTTCTAAAGGGCTTCCAACATTGTTAATTCTTCGTCCTCCCATAGAAATGTCTGCAACTGCTAGATACTCACCAGCTCCATAAACGAAAGCTTTATTTGCGCTGTCTACATATCTTTTAGTTGCTGCATCTTGGGCATCTGCGGGATCCAAAAGATTAATTAAACTATATCCTTTCATATCTATATTTGCAACAGCGGAAAAGGTACCATCTCGATTCTCTACTATAGCTTTACCACTCCTATCCACATAATTTTTAGTAGCAGCTTCACTCGGTTCTGTTGGCTCCTTAACGTTTTTTACCGGATTAAAACCCATGTTTAAATAACCATTTTTAATGTGGAATCCACCGTTTTCATCAAACAACCCCGAGTTGGTGTCAACATAAGCCTTAGTTGCCACGTCTTGAGGATTTACTGGATTACTAACCCTCGTTAATGTATTACCATTCATGTTTATAGAACCAGTAACAACAGTTGTTCCATCTTTACGTAAAAAATTATTATTTATGTAAGCGAGTGACACACCATCACCGATTGTGCCATCATCTTCCATTCTTTCAAATTTGTCAACAGGTATTTTTTATAATGCTAAAAAAGTTTATTTAAAACGTCTTGAAACTTTTTCCCCGAGCTTAACTCTTTTAAAATGTACAAACATAAATGACCGCAAAATACTTGCCCCGCTTCTTGTAATTGATCAGTATTGTACTGTATTGGGCTTTTTAGGTACTCTCGAATTTCAACAGGTGGTTGTATGCCATAACTATCAAAATAAATTTTAGTTTTACCGTTTTTATACCAAGCGACCCAATGTGTGCCAGGTCCACCACTTTTATCAAAGTTTACTATACCACATTCATTTTTACTCGGTTTTCTCGGTAATGTATCTAGTAAAAAAACTCCTCTAAAATAAGGAATCTTTAATCTTTTAGCCGCATCTTCCAATTCGAAATTGTTCAACGGTTTATTTGGTAAAATTATGTTTTCAATCGAAATATTTGACATTTTTTATAGTTAAATATTTCTAATGTCTTTATTGTCAACCCATGAATTAAATTCATCAGGATAACCTTTCCACTTTATGAGAGATTTCTTTTTTCCTTTTTTAATAACCTTTTCTATTCTATGCAGCTCTTGACTGGTTTTCTGCAGTTCAGGCTCATAAAAGGTACCTTGTATTTCTTCTCCATTAAGATCCATTATTTTATATATTACTGGTGATGTAAGTTTTACTTCAGAAACTGTAAAAACCTCTTCGGTCCATTTTGTTGTATAACCTTTCTCAAAAGTCTTTTTCTTTTTAGCTATCCTTACTCTATCCCCGACGGAAAACTTAGGATCTTCTTTTATTTCGAGATTATCGGGGTAAAGATTTCTCCAAACTTTGGTTTCATTTTCTTTTTTACTCGCATCTACCGGAGTCATCTTAATAGATGAATGTCTCGTGTTATTATATTCTTTAACCAAATCCGGCAGCACATTGATGTAAACGTTTGTGGAGTTATCGGAAAAATACTTCCACATTTTTTCTTTCATTGTTCTAATCCATCTCTCAACCACACTAGATTTTTCCTCATTTTCAGTAGAATACAATTCAACCAAGTCTTTTACATCTTTGTTATAAAACTCTTTACCCTTATCCACCCACATTTTTTCGGGTTTTCTCTCCTTAAAAATACTTTTTAATGCTATAGCAACAGATTTTCCTGTTTTGTCTTTTAATGACACCAGATATCCGTATTTAGAAAAGATGTCAATGGCAGCGAGAACGCCACGATTAAACTTAGAAAACGCTTGCATGTCTACTAAATCAGCAGCCCATATCCTATCTATACCGTTTACTATAACTCTCCTTTTCTTAAATTTTCTTCTTACGGGTTTATGTAATTCTTCCGCTAAAATTTTAAAATTTTTTTTTTCGACTCAACTCCCATTCCAAATTTCATCTTCGTTCCAATGAGTTTACTTACCAAACCCCTTTCCGCCCTTTCCCTAATATTAGGATTGTAAATACCTTTTAACTCCGTTAACATATTTTTATCACACACTGCGTTTCTTGTAGCAGTGTCATTGTGTTGAAGATAGCAAACATCATGATGATAAGCGGCTTTATCAACGCGGTTTATTGGTTTACTCCATTCCTTCGGTGTTAGATCAGGATTTAACCTTTCATCTAGTTTGGTACCTGGTCCTGTAAAGTTGTGTCCCGGTAGATGCATTTCAACGGGTAAATTATTTATAAATTTGTTTAAGATGCTACTCCCGGTGGTTTTTTTTTTATAAACTGAGTTTTAGTTATTCCACAAACTACACATTTCCCCTGCATCATATTTCTTCCATTTTTAGAAATGGTATATTTTACATTGTTCGTATCTGTATGTTTTTTACATTTAACGCAATACATTTTATATAAAAATAAAAAAAGTTATATAAAAAATGGATATTATAAACTTATCATGGAATGATGTAGTATCAAAGAGATTTAATCACTCCCTTTTACCGAGAAGTATCAGACGTTTAATTATAGGCAAATCAGGATGCGACAAAACTACTTTATTGTTAAACCTTTTACTCAGACCAGGTTGGCTTGATTACGACGATTTGAGCGTTTTCGGAAAAAGCCTTTTTCAACCGGAATATCGAATACTAAAAAAGGCCTTTGAAGAAAAACTACCGAAAGAATGTATCTTAAGGTTGTTTAACATGCGTGATGAGATAGAAGAACTAAACATTGTACCAACAGCTTTAGTCGAAGAATGGATTAAAACGATTAAAAACAAATCGGATATAAATTGCAACTTCTTCGAAAATGCTAGTGATGTGCCAGATCCAAGAGAGTTAAACTCGGAAAATAAAAATTTAATGATTTTTGACGATTTACTTTTAGAAAGGCAAAATAAATGTGAGTGTTACTACATTCGAGGAAGGCATAGTAATGTTGACTGCTTTTACCTCTCACAAAATTATTTTAGACTACCGAAACAAACTATTAGAGAAAATGCTAATTTTATTTGTCTTTTCCCACAAGACTTAAAAAACATTAATCATATTTATAACGATCATGTAGGTGAAGATATGCCTAAGGACGAGTTTAGAAAATTTTGCCAAAAGGCGTGGGAAAAACCTCATGGTTTTGCTATCATTGATCTAACCAGTAAAAAACATGATGGAAAGTATAGAAATGGTTTTGATAATTTTTACGTGCCAGAGTCAGTATAACTCGTCGCCGACTCGTTCGGTTAAAAAATTTTTCCGCTTTTTTAAAAATGGAAAAACTTTTAGAACAAATTATAAAAAATACGGAACACAAAACATCATTTCAAATTATAGTAAGTGACAACAAAACACGTTTTAGAACAAGGTTTAATCCCTCAATTCAACTGGAAAAGGATAAAGTATATGAAATAGCTTTAGTAAACCTCGAAACTTACTACTCTTTTCCAAACATTGATGAAACGAACAACACACTCGTTTATTCTCCAGACAATGGCACCTCATGGATTAAATTAAAAATACCTGAAGGAAGTTATGACCTTGTTGACATTAATGATACAATTCACCAGGAAATGAGAAAAAAGGGTCATTATGATAGAGTTAATGAAGAGTATTATATTAACTTTTCTGCAAACACTAATACCCTAAAGTCTGTTCTTACTCTAGAAGATGGTTATCAAGTAGATTTTAATCAACCAGGCTCCATTGCCAAAGTATTAGGATTTACTCACGCTAAATATACGCAAGGATTTTACGAGTCAGAGGATGTAGTGAACATTCTTAGCATAAATAGTTTGCTCGTTAACATAGATATTATTTCAGGAAGTTATGTTAATGGTTCAACAAAAAACACTATTTACTCTTTTTTCCCAGATGTTGCACCTGGATATAAGATAATTGAGTCACCACTTAATTTAGTATACTTACCAATAACATTAGATGAAATACATAGCCTAGAGGTAAATATTACGGATCAAGATGGTAATTTACTAAATCTTAGAGGCGAAAATTTAACGATTAGATTCCATATTAGAGAAGCGAGATAAATAAAAAAATAGTTATATATAAAATGACGAGTTATACTAATGTTAAAGTAAATATATCGGAAGGGCAAAAGGAAAAGCTTCAACATGCTGTTAAAGCTGGTTGTTCAGCAACAAGTATTCGTTTAGGTCATGAAGATTTACGTGGTAATGATGTTTTAGCAATTACCGATTCACAAGCGAGGAAATTAGCTAAAGCCTATGAGGAGGGTAGGGGTATAACTATTAGAATGTCTGCGAAACAACTTAAACATAACACGAAAATAGAAGGAGGTTTTCTCGGAATGTTAGCTGGGTTAGCTGCTAGAGCTTTGCCGATGCTTGCAAAAACCGTTTTACCAGCTTTAGGTGTTGGTGCTCTTTCTGGATTAGCTCAATCAGGTGTACAAAAAGCAATGGGATCGGGTCTTTACCTTAAAAAAGGAGGATGCGTTTGTCAAGTTGAAACAGACGGATGTGGATTATACTTAAAGCCCCATAAAGGTAACGGATTAGCTCACGTTGGTGATGGTTTGTATTTAAAGCAAGGAGGGAAGATTTATTATGGAAGAGGACTTTTACTCGGACCTAATAGCCCATTCGCTAATATACCTATCTTAGGAGCTATATTATAAATATTATTTATAACAAAATAAAAATGGATATTCATAAACTCGGTATAAAACCTAATATTACTACTCAACATAAAACTATATTTTGGAAACCTCATTTAGATGGAGTAAGATTTCCTCCCTTAAAGCATGATCCTCTAAAATGGAAAATATACTCGCAAGTAACTATCAAGATTCCTCCTCGTGATGGCATGAGACTTTCGCTAGGATTTGGTTATATAACTACACGAGGAGTTGTAGTGATATCTATTAGTAATAAATGGAAAGATAGTTTAACCATTTTTAATGGGACACATCTTGATAATGACGCTAATGATATCTTAGTCTACATTTATAATTTCTCACAAAAACCGATCGAAATACCTGAGGGAGAGTTAATCTGTTATCTAAAATATTTGGCATAAAACAATTATTATTTTAATAAAATTGCAGATACAGATCAAAAACATCCTAATAAAATATATCCTCCGTTACCCACCGCAAGCGCCCCACCTATTGAGATGCATGCAATGGGGGATGACAAAGGTCATTCCTACCGTTTACAAAAAATATCTGAAGTACAAAAGTTTCTCGAAAATGAAATTCGAGAAAGAGAAGCTCTAGCCAAAAAGTATTTTCGTGCCTCTAGAATAGTAGACAACGTTGATACCGTCCTGGTAACTGTAACAATGGCTGCCGGTGCTGGTGGTATAGGTTTGCTTTCTACCGTTGTAGCTATTCCAGCTGTAGTAGCATTAGAAGCAACAGCTTTGGGAACAGGTCTTCTTTCATTGGTAGGTAAGTATGTTGTTAGAAATAGTAGAAGCAAAGGAGAAAAGCACCAAAAGATTAGAATGTTAGCTGATGCTAAGTTAGATACCGTTTCAACACATATATCCAAAGCTTTAATTGACAATTATATCTCTGATGATGAATTCAAACTAATCATGGAAGAATTAGATAAATATAAAAGCATGAAGGAAGAGATACGTACCAAGATCAAGAAGAAGATTTCCTCAGAAAACGAAGAAAGCTTGATTGAAAAAGGGAGGCGTGAGCAAAGGGAGTCCTTTCGGAGGCTTGTTGAAAAACATCACGGCGGTCTGCTCGAATATTAGATTGCCAGAAATCCGTTGTAAGTGTATTTGTGAAATAGGTGATACCTCAGACATGTAATATATAAGAGAATATATAATGCTCTAATATATTATCCCAAAAACTATGTTAAAAACTATGTTAAAAACTATGATAAAAACTACGTTAAAAACTGTCTCGACAAAGGTATGTTAAAAAACTACGATAAAAACTGCGTTAAAAAACTATTTTAGTAATTAAAAAAATGTCTTTTTTAAAAATCGCTGATCCTACAAAAAGGGACTTAATTGTAAAAGAGTATCTTGAAACGAGAAAGAATATTCGGGATAATCTAATAGCGGAGAAAACGGGTGAACAACAACTTCAAACTGATCTTTCAAAGTTTTTTAAACCTATAACGGAAACACAAAAAGCTACAGCAAAGGAGATTACAGAAGAACTTAAACCTATTAAAGAGGGTATCGAAAGCTTACCAGAGGCTATTACGTTTCCAGCCTTTCCTTCTATCACAGCTTATGATAAACCGTCAGAAGAAACAGAAGAGGGTCCGTTGTTTATCGGCGAAATAGCGGAAGCGTATTTAAGAAAGTTTGCTACTAAGTCTGAAGCTGACAGAACCTATGGAATATATGACAGAAAGGGTAAGTTTTATATTGGTAACAAACCAATTGTTATTCGAGACAACAATATTATTGTGGATGATGAAGAATATCCTGGTACCCCCGGTCTATGGGAGTTAATCGTATCTAAAGATCCGGATAATAATATTTTTGTGGGTGAGGATTATGAGAATTATGCGAAGTTGATGGTAAAAACCAACTCCATTTATCGTGACAACAACCCAGGAAGTAAATATCCTAAATCTTCTAAAAGTAAAAAATGGAACTTTATATTTAGGCCTATTTGGGATAATAAAAGATTTCATGAAGGTAAGGGTATCGTTGTTATCCCATCTGACCCTAACGCATTAATAGAAAGACTAGACCTGTTATTGGCAAGTAAAGAAGCAGGTAACACAGGTGTAAGAAACGAGATAGTGAGCATTTGTGACGAATTAAAAAGACAAGGTGTTTTAAATTCAAACGCTTATAAAAATTTAATGTCTATACTATAAAAAATGATCATCGTTAAAAAACACGGATTTAAAAAAAAGTATTCATACGGCGGTGCCGGAATCTTTGATAGTATCGCTGACTTTTTAGCGAGGCTTTTTACTAGTAGCGCGGCTAAACAAATTGCGTCTTCTGCCCTCGATGTAGGAAAGAGTGTAGCTAAGGAAGGTGCAAAGAAAGCTTTAGAGGTTGGAAAAAGTGCAGCTGTAGATGTAGGAAAAAAATTAGTTACGAAAGCGTTGACACCAAAATCAAAGAAAATTTTACAAACATATAGCGCAACACCTACAACGCAAAGTATGCCAGAGACGCAAAACATTAATACATTAATAGATGGAAGTGCCATTGCTATTCAAGACTTAGTTAAAAGATTAAACAGTGGAGCAGGCATTAAAACAGTATGAAGAAAAAAATAGAATTAATTTAAGAAATTATATTTATTATATATTATAAAGATAATGCCACAATTAAAATTTAATCGTGTAGATTATAAAAAATACAATACTAGTTGTATTACTATAGTAGGTGCATCTTTATCCCTAAAAGATTGTGAAATCCTCGAAGTTAATAAAACGAAATACGGTTATAAAAAAGCTGTTGTGAAGTTATCTCCCGAAAAAGTAATCAAGATGAAAGAGATTGAGGAAAAGGTGAATGAACGTTTACAAGAGTGGGGTATACCCCGAATAACTCTTGTATACAGTAATATAGTTTATCCTAAAACTAAAATGGAAACCGCAAAAAGCATTAAACTTGAAGGTGTGTTTGTTAATGATGAAAATAAGTCTTTCCCCCAGCTTTGGTTAGAACAATTATAATTTTTATTTTATTTAAAATTATAATTGTTATTATAAAATGGACATTTTAAAAATCACCGAACCAATTCCAAAAGATGATAGTATTGTTGAGTATGAACACCAAGAATATGAACCAATCACAGGTACACACCTCAACAACTCAGGAGGAGATATTAGGATTAACATCGAGACCCAAGATATTTTTACTCATCCTAGTGAGAGTTATTTACTTATTATAGGTGAATTAGTAAGAAGTGATACTGGAGGAGCTTACGATGATGACACTAATATTTCTTTAACAAACAATGGTCTCATGTATCTTTTTAAAAATATTAAGTATCAACTTTCGGGTATGGAGATTGAATCCGTATTGAATCCTGGCCATGCTACTACGATGCTTGGTTTGTTAAAATATCCGGATGATTTTTCTAAATCACAAGGGCTAAATCAATGTTGGTATAAAGATACAACAGCTAATGCAGCTGCTGGAAACACCGGTTTTATTGTAAGAAGAAATTATATTATTAGTAATCCTCTTCCAAGAGGTACCTTTAGCTTCAGAGTTCCATTAAAACATATATTTGGTTTTTGCGATGATTATGATAAGATATTGTATGGTATGAAGCAAACTCTCACATTAACGAGAAATAATGATAATGATGCAATTTTTAGAGATGGTGCTGCTCCTGCTGATGGTAGAATTAATTTACTTAAAATATCTTGGTTTATGCCACACGTGCTACCCGCAGATGGAGAGAAGATGGAACTTTATAAAATTATCGAGAAAAAAGAAAAAATACCGGTTGGATATAGAATGAGGCAGAGTGACTCTATCGCGGTTCCTCAGTCAACATCATTTACCTGGAGACTTTCTGTCAAATCATCTCCCGAAGTGCCACGTTTTATCATTGTTGGCTTTCAGACTAGTAAAAGTAATAACCAACAACAAAATCCAGCCATATTTGATCATAGAACCGTTAAAAATATTTATGTTACGTTAAATTCCACTAGATATCCCGCGGTTGACTATAATCTTTCATTCCCTGCGCATCAATTTAGTAGAGTGTACGGCGATGCTGCTTTATTTAGATCTAAGTTTTATAACATGGATGAATTGGTGTCAAACCCTAACATTACTCCCTCAGATTATAAAACCCTTTATCCTTTGTTTTTGTTTGACGTTTCCAAACAGAGTGAGAGATTAAAATACTCAGTAACTGATATCCAAATCAAAGCGAGTTTTACTGACATTGTGCTTGCGAACACAGAGGCATATGCCGTTATTATTAGTGATAGGCTAATTAACTTCCAGTCTGGTGGAAATAAAATGAGCGTAGTGTATTAAGTTAAATAATTATTTTCTATATATAAAAAATGATACAGATTAGTGATTTAAAAAAAATTCTTAAAGAAAATAATATAAATTTTTATGGATACTGGGATAAAAAGCGGTTAGTTGAGTTGGTGAAAGAACATGGGTTGTTACCAGAGGAGCCACCTAAAAAAGAAAAAAGCAAAGACCCTAAGTTTGGTAGATTAAAGATTATTATGCATAATCCTAAAAAAGTTAGTTTAGAGGATGTTGAAACTGGTGAAATAAAAACCTTTCCATCGATTTATAAGGCGAGTAAATTTATAGATCGAAGTCCGCAAACGATTGAGCATTGGAATGGGAGAACTTGGAATAATAAATATAATATTAACATTCATTAATTTTATTACGATAATGACGAATTCGTAATAAAATTAAATTTAATTTAAGATTTTTATTTCTTTTATATAAAATGGAAAGTATTAATTATAATATATATTCTGTAAGCGGTTTAAAAAATTTGGCGAAGCTTAGAGGAATCCGAGGATACTCTAGGCTTAGAAGAGCCGAATTAATTGAGCATCTAAGAAATCCTCTGCCTATTAGTCTAGCCGATCAATTCAGGGGGCGTACATTAAGAGACTTAAAACGGGAAGCTAAGTCTAGTGGAATTCGAGGATATTCTAGACTTAAAAGATCCGAATTAATCGACCTCCTAAGTAATCGGAGAGCGTCATTATTAGACTATAATATCAGCGATTATAGAGCTCCGGTATTACAGCCAACACCTTACACCCCACCAGCACCAACTCCACCTACAGCCGCAGTTGAGGAGTTGATAAAGTATTTAGATAGTATTAAAGAAATTCCGAGAAATATATCACCTAGGATAGAAGCTTTAAAAAGAAAAATAGACAAGTTATATAAGGATAAAGATGAAATAAGGATTATAGAAAGATCATCAGCACTAAGAGGATTTACGAAAGAATATTTTATAGAAGGTATAGAAGGTTATACACCTGCTAATTTCCTCGATTTAGCTAAAGATAAATTAACCGATATTATGAGAAATAATCGCCAAACGAAAGTTAAACTCATTATGAAGTGTATGATGAAACACTCTATCGAAAATCGTTTACAAGAGATGAATTTTCATTCCGGTTATCCAATCGCTAATTTAGATGGGTATGACGTGGGTGAAATATATGATGAAATGGGGGAAGAGATATTAATCGCTATAGCATCCCAGGAAATGAAAAAAGATTATTGGAAAGTCGTTTACGTAATCGATTTAAGATTATACACAGTATCATATAATCCAATAAGAGGTAATTCTTGGTTTCCAACTCCTCCTAAGATAGCGAATACAAAAAGTGTTATTAACCCGAAAAATATGGATGATGATATGTGTTTTGCATATTGTATTGTTATAGCTTTAAACCTGACAATTAAACATCCTGAAAGAATCGAAAGACTAAAACCATTATTAAGCGCTATAAATATGGAAGGAATAAATTACCCCGTTTCCCTTCAGGATAGAATTAAATTTGAAACCCAAATCCCATCAATATCGGTATCAATTTACGGATATAATAATGATGTTTATCCGCTTAGTGTAAGTAAGGAAGTTTATAAAAGAGAACATCACGTTAATCTTTTACTTCTCGAGAAGGACGGTAAAAAGCATTATTGTTTAATTAAAGACATGAGTAAATTGTTATCTAAACAAATATCAAATCATAACGGTAAAACTTATATTTGCGAAAGATGTTTAAATCATTTCCAAACGGGAGAAACTTTAAATAAACATTTAGAGCATTGCGGGGAAAAAGATGCTTGTAGATTAGACATACCCGAAAAGGGTACCAAGATATTTTTTAAGAATTTTTATAAACAACAGAGGCATCCTTTTACAATTTATGCGGATATGGAGTGCACATTAGAAAAGAAATACGAAAATAAAGGTAACACTACGAGGGTAATTAATGCACATAACATTTCGGGATATTGTTTTTACGTTAAATCGCTTTACGAAAATGTTTACCCTTCAAGGGTTTTCCAATATTCCGGCGAAAATGCGGCTAATAAATTCGTAGAGGATTTAGAAAATGTTATAAAAGAAATAGATAGAATACCAATGCGGGAGATGATTTATACACCTAGTGATAGAAGAGAGTTTGTTACAGCGAGAAATTGTTGGATATGTGGAGAGACATTTACAAAGGAGGAGAAAAAAGTAAGAGACCATTGCCATTATACTGGAAAGTTTAGGGGAGCCGCGCACAGTGTGTGTAATTTAAAATATAGAAGACCTACTTTTACCCCCGTATTCTTTCATAATTTTAGTAAGTATGATGCCCATTTATTTATAAAAGATTTAATGAATACACCCGGTGAGACGAGTTGTATACCAACAAATAAGGAAACGTATATAAGCGTGTCTAAAAAGGTGCCAATAAAATACACTGTTTCGGGGGTGGAGAAAATTAAAATGCATGAAATTAGATTCCTCGATAGTTTAAAATTTCTAGGTAAAAGTTTAGATGAATTAGCCAGCACCCTAGCTATGGAAGACAAGATTAATCTCACGAAATATTTTAAAGGGGAAAAGGTCGAATTGGTCTCACAAAAGGGTATATTTCCATATGAATGGTTTGATAGCCTTAATAAATTAGAGGAAACGGGGTTACCCGAGCGAAGAGAATTTTACTCGAAGCTTAAATGTAGTGGAATTGGGAAGGAGGATTATCAACACGCAAAAAATGTATGGAAAACCTTCGAGATGAAAACTTTTAAAGATTATCACGATTTATATAATAAGACCGATGTTTTATTGTTGGCGGATGTCTTCGAAAATTTCAGGAATGTTTGCTTCGATAATTATGGGTTAGACCCATCTTGGTTTTATACAGCGCCAGTATTAGCTTGGGAGGCGATGTTAAAAACTACTAGGGTAAAATTAGAATTATTACTAGACCCTGATATGATTTTATTTATCGAAAACGGAATAAGAGGAGGTATCTCAACCATTTTTAAACGATATGCGAAAGCGAATAATAAATATATGGGTAAAAAATATAACCAGAGTAAACTATCTAAATTTATTGCTTATTTGGACGCGAATAATCTCTATGGTTGGGCAATGTGTCAAAAACTTCCTATTGGTAATTTTAAATGGATGGATGATTTAGAAAATTGGCGGAATCAGCCATGTATATTAGAGGTTGATTTAGAATATCCTAAAGAATTACACGATTTACACAATGATTTCCCTTTAGCTCCTGAAAGATTAAAGACTGGTAAAGTTGAAAAACTTATACCTAATTTATATGATAAAAATAAATATATATTACATTATGAAAATTTAAAGTTATATTTAAGTTTAGGCCTAAAGCTTAAAAAGATTCATAGAGGGTTAACTTTTGATGAGAGTGAATGGTTAAAACCTTATATCGATAAAAATACTAGCCTAAGAGCGAAAGCTAAAACCGCATTTGAAAAGGATTTCTTTAAACTTATGAATAATTCTGTATTTGGTAAGACTATGGAAAATATTAGGAATAGAGTAGATATAAAATTAGTTAGTACCAGGGAAAAAGCGGAAAAATTAGCCGCTAAACCAAATTATTACGATATAACTATCCTCGATGAAAATTTATGTATAATTCAAATGAAAAAACAGCGTTTATATTTTAATAAACCTATTTATGTAGGGATGTGTATTTTAGATTTAAGTAAGGTATTGATGTATAACTTCCATTATAATTACATTAAAGATAAATATGACGAAAAAGTTAAACTTCTTTTCACTGATACAGACAGTTTAATGTATGAAATAGAAACGGAAGATTTTTATAAGGATATTAGCGGCGATGTTAAAGATTGGTTTGATACGAGTGATTACCCACCTGAACACCCTTCAGGTATTCCCACCGGATTAAATAAGAAAGTTGTAGGTAAGTTTAAAGATGAGACAAGTGGTAAGATTATTGAGGAGTTTGTGGGTCTCAGGTCTAAACTATACTCTTATAAAATGTGCGATGATGAAGAGGAGAGTAAGAAATGTAAGGGAATTAAAAGGCATGTAGTAAAAGCATTTATTAAACATGATCATTATAAAAAATGTTTGTTCGAAAATAAGACGCAATTAAGGAGAATGGTAGTTATTAGGAGTCATAAGCACGAGTTGTATACTGAAGAGGTTAATAAAATCGCCTTAAGCGGAGATGATGATAAACGCCATATCTTGGAGAATAATATCGATACGTTAGCTTGGGGACATACTAAGATAAAGACCTAAATTGAATTTTGCTCATATAGCTATATGGGCTAAAAATATGAATCGTTGGGATGTAGTTTTAAGCAGGGAGATGGATGCGAAGCCCGCCCCCGGCCAGGGAAAAAGTGATTTTTAGGATGTGGTTGGGTTTGACCATTGACATAGGCATTAATTAGGTGGATGGATTTGACCATTGACCTATTGATTTTTAGGATGGTTGACCTTGACCTTTGACCTATTGATTTTTAGGATGGATGATTTTGACCTTTGACTTATTGATTTTTTGGGTGGATGATTTTGACCTTTAACCTATTGATTTTTAGGGTGGATGCCCCCGGCCAGGGAAAAAGTGATTTTTAGGCTGGTAGAAATAAGGAGGGAATTGGGTTGGATTTGATGGTTGGATTTTGTGACTGTCCTAGCTCTCTCTTCTTTTATCTACTAACATCTTCAGTCTGACAGTCTGAGTGAAAAGTAAACATACTCATTTCATTTTCCATATCTTTTTTCACTGGTCCCACACACGTCCAACCAAGAGGCGTTAATCTAGCTGTGGTTGACCCTTCTGCGCCTATCAATTCACCTAGTGATCTATGCAGTTCTGAGTAATCAAGCCCCATCAATAAGTCAATTTTCAGTTTTCTTCCTATTTAAGGAAATTGTAATCCCTTTAAATGCGGCCGACCAATTTTGAGAGTAATGGTTCCAATCTATTGGTTTAAGATTTCCGGTCACTCTCTGTGTAGTATTTGCTTCCATGTTTACATGAGTGTTACCATCTAGACTTCTGACATTAAAACTCACACTCATTGTTTGAAAACTTTCAGACATCCCATTCAAAGTCGTAAATGCCACATTTTCATACCTATTTCTAATTCCTCAGCTATGTCTTCCTTGATGTAAGTGTTTGTACTTCCATCGTCAAGGATTGCATTACATTTTAACTGATGACCATTTGCAGATACCATGACAGGGACTGTTCTCAAAGCTATATATTTCGACCCATGTTAGTGTAAGTTTGTTCTTTTGGTTCAAAGGAAGGCGCAATTGGGCTAAGATCAGACTCGTTTTTGTGTAAGAATCTATGATGTACTTTATCACACCCATTAATGCCACATTTTCTGGTTCGTTCACAATTTTCCCCCAAATGGTTGTCATCGAGACATCTAAAACACAGTTTAAGACTTTTTGCTTCGTCTAATCTTTCGCAAAGTGATAATGACTTAAGTGTATCACATTCCCATAGCCCATATTTTTCATTTCAGGCTTTACAAAGTCTTTCCTTACAGTTTTTGTCAAAAAGGATCTCTGTTGTTTTACCTTGGGGTATCTGAATTCCATGATCCAGTCAAAATTTATTTTCCATGACAATTACATGAAAGTCCGTTTCCTGGACAACCCATTCTTTCAAGTTTTTGATGGTCTCTTCTTTCTCATTTTCAAACAGCCATTTCTGAAAACTACTTATCATAGAATCAGGCAACTTTTTCATCAACTGGATGTACATGAAACTACTATTTAAGTCACTTTCATCATTTTCTTTTGTGTTAATAATTGCTATATCTAAAAGATCTGCAAATCTTTCAATCATTTTGGCGCTTTCATACAGGTCTAATAACAGGAAATTTCTCTAGCTCTTCAAAAAATGTACTAACTATTCTCCTTTTCCCTCCATATTTTCTGTTTAAACGCTCCTTAGCTGCCTCATAGGCTGCAGCTAAATTACCTAAACCCTCAATTACTCTTAAACCACTTCCATCTAAGTGTTGTCCTAATTGAAGGAGCTTATGTTCTGAAGAAGCATCTGTGCTGTCAACGCAAGCAGTAAATGCAGAAAGCAAGAATTCAAAATATTCCTTAACACCTGTAAAAACAGGAATGGAGACTCTCTTCAGTTGCTTGTACATGTGCTTTGATGTTTTGGAGGTGTAGTGACGCTGGGTACCAGCGTCGCCGCGAAACCAAAGTGGCGGGTAAAATTGTTATAGGGAACCAGTATTTTCTCTGTATTCACTCTCTCACCTGACCATCTACTGTGTGGACGTACACGAAGTCAGAAGATACAGAATACAGAAGTTAGCACCTTCGCAAGTATTAACAGCCACTAAAGGACAGGTATCGCCCCAAACTAACTCGGCACACTTTAATGGCGACGAGGATTAAAATCAAGAAAATTTTCGATTGTTTTCGGTCTTTTTGGTTGTTGGTATTGAAAATAAGGCACCTGTCCTGGATTAAGGGTATTGAATTGAGTTCTATTCGTTCAATACAGTTTTTGACTTTGAGACTAAAGCGAGTTCTACTTGTTTGGTCCCAGTCTTCTTGTGATGCCTAAATTGGCTTCTAGCCGAGGGGGTTTCACATGTCAGTCATAAATTTGGTCTACACAGTATAAGGAAAGACTAATTTAATTCAGGTTAGGGTATGCCAGTTTAATCTTTACAGGCAGGAAGCGCCCATATTACTGTAAAGCCAGTACTTATCCCACCCACCTGTTTACAATTAGACAGTTTCTGTTATTTTCAGGTACGCTTTCTAACCACTTGAATTTAACTGCCAGTCATTGCTAATTTGATTTGCACGCTTTTTCCTTGCAGGTTTTGTTTTTTGTTTAATTTCTGATTAAACACAAAATTGATGTATTTATTTCTCTTTGGACAATATGAGCAGAATAAACATCAACACAGCAAGTGTTGAGCAACTCTGCAGTATTAAAGGCATTGGCCAAAAAAGAGCTGAGGCCATTGTGTACCATAGAGAATTATATGGTCCGGTGACGAAAATGGCATTATCCATGATGATGATGGGGGCAGTAGAAGAAGAAACATGGGATCAATTAGATTTCAGTGTTCCTTCTAGAAAACAACTTAAGATAGAAAGGGCAGATAAGAGTTTGCCCCTTCCTCCGTTGACTTCACTAGAGGCAGAAAGGGCTGAGCTTGAGTCTCAAATAAGTGAGACTGAGTATCAGCTACGTAGGCTTCTGTCAAAAAGTGAAATAAGGCCAGCAAAGAAAAGCCGGGGTTTCGAGCAGTTGTTTTCGGAATTACCCAGAGTTCTGAAAACTACTGCTACTTCGAAAACCCCACCCCATCAAACTAGACCTACTGTGCAATCAAAAGAAAAACCCGATACACAAACAAATTCTGCACATACTGAGCAATTCTCAAAGTTGGTTTCTCCCCCCAAACCGACTCTCCATTTGCAACCACCCCAATCACCTTTGCCTGCACACAGGCAAAGTCCACTTCAGACGCAGATGGACATGGTAACTCTGCAAGTCCTCCAAGAGCAGACTGCCCAGCAAAGATTAATTAGGACCCAGTTGGAGTTGCAGCAGTCGCTGGCACAGCAGCCGGCTACTTTTGACCTGTCTTCTAGATTGCTGTGTCTTCTAGACAATCACCTGTGCACACTGCCACTCAACGCGTCCCTCCAGGGTTCAAGCCCCTCACACAGGAGTTTATTAATCTGGAGGAACAAGTTACAAAGACTAGTCCTACCATACAAGAAGAAGAATTAGCTCAACCGCCTATTCCTAGACTCACCAGCACAAGCAAAAAGTCCAGGAAATTGAGAGTTAAAAGAAGACCGACTGGATTCTATCCGGACGAGTCTTCCTCAAATTCTAGTCCTGGTTCTCCCAACCCTATAAGAGCTTCGGACAGGCAGACGTCTTCCAGACCCGCCAATCTGAAAAGAGGGAACCCAGCTCTATTGCCAAAAAATTTACATGCAAATGGCAAAACGAGCTGGTTCTCGTTCAGAAAAATGTTCGACAGCTATAGGTCTGTTTTAAACAGGGAAGAGCAGGAATGTAAGGACTATTTGACTTGGAGTCTAGAAGGAAAGACTTTAGATTTCTTCACCATCACAGTTAGGATGGATGAAGATTTTACTTTCAAGGTAATTCTTAAGAAACTTGAAAGTAGGTTTGGCTCAGTTGACTTAATTGAAACTGCCCGAGTCAACTTCAAGCAATCCTCTCAACAACCAGAGGAAACGTTAGAGGGCTGGGCAGATCGGCTTATGACCCTTGCAACAACAGCCTACAAAGACTTGCCTGAAAGTCACAGAATTCAGGAGGCTGTTGCTAAATTTAGCCAGGGTTGTGTAGACAAGGAGGCTGCCAAACATGCTTACCTCGAAAATCCTAAAAATATCCAGCAGGCCTTAAATTTGGTGAAACAACATCAGTACATAACCAGAGCTGTCGACGGACAGAAAAATAAAAGTAGAAAATCTACAGACCAGGTATCTGTCAATCAGGTAACCCTGGATGAAGTCAAAAAGGTCATTGCTGAGGCAATTAAGGCAGAAAACGAGACAAGAAAAGCCAAACCAGGTGACCCTTGTTTCTTCTGTAAAAAGGCTGGCCATTACAAGAAAGATTATTGAAGGTACAAGGCCTGGTTACAGAAGAAAAACAAGGAGTCGAAAAAAGATTAGCAAAATTTAAACGGGTAAGGGCTGAGGATAAGGACCACGCCCCTCAGTCCTTTGTCAAAGCAACTAATAAAGGTGATCAAACTCAGTCGACGGTCACGGTTTCTAACCTGAATTCTGAGTCAGTCTCGGTTTCTAACCAGACTAAAGGGAGTAGCAATACTGCAACCATTGTTGATCCTAATCCTCCTACCTATAAGGATGAGCCAGTAAAGGTGCACGTTGTTTGTGCAGACTCTTCTTTCATCAATTTGAAAGTCGGGGGGAGAGATATTCAGGCTAGGATTGACTCGGGAGCGGAGATTTCTATTCTCTCCAAGCAGGTTTATGATACCTTGAAACAAAAACCCAAAAAGGTCAAGGATATTGTAATCCAAATGGCTTAAAGGGACAATGTGTTACCAGGTTTCATAGTTAAACCTGTTCAGTTATGTCTTGGCTCCCAGATAATTAGGGAAAGACTATAATTATGTTACTGGGCCATGACATCATGCACCATTTGGGTGTCTTACATGATATGAAGTCTGACACCCTTGTGGTGAATGGAGAAAGAGTCCCTGTCACTACTCATTTGCAAGATAAAAAACCTGTTGTGGCTAGAGTGTCTTTGACAAAAAGGGTGGTGGTCCCTCCCAATTCTGTCGTTCGTGTCTCATGTAAATTTGGTGATCAGCTAGGTGATTACTATCTTGAACCTAGTGATCTGATACACCAAAGAAAGGTACTTATGCCTTGCATTGTCAGATCTGCCGGTGATAGACCGATCATCTGTCTGGTCAACCCCACCGATAATTTCAAAACATTAAAAAAGAATGAAATTATTGCGAATGCACACGAGATTGACACTGTTTTAGGGGACATGCACAATGCAGATGCAAGAATGGCTTCTAGCCAATCTTCCATATCAGGGTCTAGTTGTGTTGCGGCTTCTAGCCCAACCAAGTTTAGTCATGGAATAAGGTCTGTTGCGGCTTTTAGCCCAACTAATTCAAGCCGTAAGTCAAGGTCAGTTGCGGCTTCTAGCCCAATTGAATTCAGTCAGGGGTTCAGGCCTGTTGCGGCTTCTAGCTCAACAGGAAAACCAAAGATCACGGATCAAGAAATCTTGTGGCTTCTAGACACAAAGGTGAGAGGGAGGTAGCTGTAGAATTACCATTGCATTTACAGGGTGTGTTTGAGGCATGCAGGACGCACCTTAATGCAGAGCAAGAATCGAAAATAGCTTGCGGTGTACGTAGCTATGTCGATGTCTTTGCTCAAAGTGAGTTCGATCTTGGTCAATTCACAGCTATTGAGCATGCAATTGATACAGGTGACACTAAGCTTATCAAACAAAGAATGCGCAGAACACCTGCGTGTTTCATTGATGAGGAAGAAGCTCACCTGAAGAAAATGTTGGATGCAGGCGTCTTTCAAGAATCTGTATCAGAATGGCCGTCTTCTCCTGTTTTAATTAGGAAAAGAGATGGCTCAGTTAGGTGGTGCATAGACTACTGGGCTTTGAATGACGTCACAGTTAAGGACACATTCCCATTACCACTAGCTGAAGATTGTCTCGATACGTTAGCAGGAAACATGTGGTTTTCTAAACTAGATGCGAATTCTGCTTATTGGCAAGTTAAAGTCAAAGAGGAAGACCGTAAGAAAACAGCTTTTCTTACAAAGTTTGGACTCTTTGAACATATAAAGATGGGTTTAGGTCTAACCAATGCACCCGCCACATTCTCTCGGGTTGTCAACTTCATTTTGAAGGGACTGACCTGGAAAATTGTCCTTGCCTTTTTAGATGACATTATTGTAATGGGAAAAACTTTTGAAGAGCGCTTGCTAAATCTGTGTCAAGTCCTGGATAGATTCAGAACACATGGTATGAAGCTGAAGTCTAAGAAATGCCTCTTTTTTCAGAACGAAGTGGAGTTTCTAGGCAGATCTGTCAATGGAAATTCTTTATCCATGACGGAGAAGGACACAGAAACTGTTAGAAATTGGCCAACACCAACAAATTTTAAGGATGTTGAACAGTTTCTGGGGTTGGCTAATTACCATAGAATGTTCGTAAAAGATTTTGCGCAGATCGCTCGTCCTCTGTACAAACTGACAGGGGGAAAACCTTTTACATGGAGTGAAGAGCGTCAGGGTGCTTTTGAAAAGTTGAAAGTAATACTTACAAGTTCATCGTTCTAGCTTTACCAAACGTCAGTGATTCCTTCATTTTGGATGTGGATGCATCTCAGTTTGCCATCGGCACTGAGTTGATTCAGGTGCAGAATGGGGTTGAGAAGGTGATTGCTTTTAGCAGTTTTTCTCTGACTCCTGAACAACAGAATTATTGCATCACCCGGAGGGAGTTATTGGCCATTGTGAGGTTTACTAGACAGTTCAGGTTTTACTTGCTTGGTAAGATATTTACAGTCCGGACAGACCACTCCAGTTTAACCTGGTTATTAAGGTTCAAAGAACCGCAGGGCCAGCTAGCTCGATGGATTGAGGAACTTTCTCAATACCACATAGTGGTCAAACATCGAGAAGGATCAAAACACGGAAATGCGGATGCGCTTTCAAGGATCCCAGATCCTTTAAGTCCATGTTTCAAGTATATTTCTGGCATAAAGCTTGCAGACGTACCATGCAGAGGATGCCATTACTGCACGAGGGCGCATAACCAGTGGGCTAAGTTCACTGACGAAGTGGATGAGGCTGTTAGTTCGGTCGTGCAGGAAGGGAAGGCACCTCTGACAGAGGTTAACCGAAGAGTGGTAGGTGAAAGAAGAGGCGAAGCCAGGTCAGTGGGAGTCCGCCAGTTTTTCTCAGAAAGATCTTGGACTGCTAATGAGCTGAAGCCTGAATCGAGTCTTCTAGACCGTTCAGGGCAGCATCCAGGCACAAAGAGCAGTCTAGGCTCAGGTCTTCTAGACCAGCCAACAGACGACGCTCCCTGTAAAGACAGCCGTCTTCTAGACGCAGTCACATTTACAGGCAATGACCGTCTTCTAGACGTCATTGGTTCTGGAGACATTGACGGGTTAGGTAGTACAGAAGCACACTTTGACATAACTTTCAGTAAAGAAAGAAGTTTGAGCCATATAGGGTGTTGCACCGTCTCCCTGACTGATACAGCTATCAGCACAACCACAAGAACATACTGGGGCTATTCACTCAGTGAACTGCGGGACGCGCAACACAAGGATGAAAATCTCGCCATACTTCTAGCGTGGTTCGAGAAAAATGAAGAAAAAGCCGAAAAGGATTTGTTTATTGCCAGCGTTGGGGCAAAAAAAATATTGGCTGGATAAAGAACTGTTCAAACTTATAGACGGTGTCTTATACAGACAAAAACCAGATGAAGACATGGGTGACTGGCTTTTAGTCGTCCCTGAAAGTCTGAAAGAGTCTGTCTTGTCCTTGCACCATAATATACCCTCAGCGGGGCATCAAGGTGTCGCTAGGACTAAGTCAAATCTCAAAGAAAAGTTTTCCTGGTTTCATGTGTCAAAAGATGTGGAGTCCTATGTACTATCTTGCAATGTCTGCAACCAGAACAAAAAGAACAAGGCTTATGGAAAGGTCCCATTAACAGAATTTAAAACTGGGGTACCAATGGAGCGGGTACATATAGATTTTATTGGTCCTTTACCTAAAACAAAGCTTGGTAATGTTCACTGGCAATGTTCACTCATGAAAAGAAATAGGTTGACAGTATAGATAAGAGCACTAGCACAGGCTAAACCCAAGTTGTGCATTGGTAGCAAACACAGAGTGAAAGTAAATATTTTTGTGGCATTGCAGACTACAGAACTAGGCAAAGCATTGACAGTGTTAGTATATACAAACAAATTATCAGCAACTTATTTTAGGAATTTCCTCTTTCTTGCCAAAAAATGGCAAAAAAAAAAAAAAAAAATAAAAAATAAAAAAAAAAAATGGCTCATGAAAATAAAGAAGTTCAGCATATAGGTAAAAGCACTAGCAAGGAAAAACAATATAAAGTTTGTGAGCACTAGCGAGGACAAACAATATGAAGTTGAGCAAAAACAATGCAAACACACGTTGAAAGCGAGAAAAGTTAATGTTAGTCAGTCGAACTAAATGATTATCTGATATAAAGTAAAATAATCGAAGGGAAATAACTGAAATAACATACAAACCAGAGTTATGGTTCTGTGCATCTCATTGTATGAAGTTTCATAAAAAATCTCTAATGGTTTTTAAGTTATAAAGCGGACACGAAATTGTATGGAAAACGATCAAAGGGAAATAACTAAAAAATATACAAACCAGGGTTATTTTCTTGTGCATGACACATTGTCTCATTGTTGTTCAGAAATGTATGAAGTTTCATCAAAATATCTCAAACGGTTTTCAAGTTATAGAGCGACCACTTAATTGTATGGAAAATGATCCAAGGGAAATAACTAAAAAAATATAGGTTTTCGAGTTATAGAGCGGACACAATTTGTGACGTACAGACAGACAGACAGACAGACGGACAGACAGACGGACGCATGGGGAAAAACAATATGTCTCCCGACCCTGAAGTGGGGGAGACATAATAATGTTAGAATTAACTAGAATTATAGATTGCTTCGCGTAAATCTAAACAAGTTGAAATATACTTGCAAATATTCAGAATTATCTTTTTATAATTACATGACATTAAACTTATGAATTTAGATTGGGTTGGCCAGCAGTTGTTGCCAAAATATTGCCTTTTCATATCAGCGTATTTTGGACAGCATAACAGAAAGGGAAATTCGGTTTCTATGTAGCTACTATTACACATTTTACAAAATCTCTCGTCACGTGGAATATTACTGAAGCGTCCCGTTTCGATTCTAACTCATGTGGACTTAATCTAAATCTAGCAAAACTCTTCAACATTTTCTGATTTTGGACTTTGTCAAGGTACTCCTCGTAAAAAAATTTCCGTTTGAATGAACGATAACATGAAAGTTTTGGTAAATTATAAATGGTATAGTACCAATCTTGAATCTTGATCATTTAATCGTAATTTCAAAGCAGAAAAATTATTTAACTCTCGATTAAAATTTAATCTAATATTGGTATATCCTAAATGATCAATGATTGAATGGACTCTTTTTGATCAACAATTCCCAGCGACATTATTAGATTGATCTAAATACATTTCATGTAAAGGTGACAGATCATTTGTCATAATTTTAGACCAGAATTTAAGTGCTCGTTGCTTACATAGAACAGAAAGAGAAAGTCTTCCACTTTCACCTAAAACTGCAAAGTTTGGTGTTTGCTGTTTTACACCTAAAAGATATTCAAGAAATTTTACATGTAGCTTATCAATGCCTTTAAAACAATATACTCCCGAAACCTCTGCTCCATATCATAAAATTGGTAAAAACAAAGAATCAAAAAGCGAAACTTTTGTCTTTATGTCCAATGAAACTTTATCAAAAACTTTAAGTAAAGTATGATAGGCTTTTTGAGCTTGTTCATTCAGAGCACGGACTGCGTGTTTGAAACTGCCTGTATAATAGAATTTAAGACCTAAATAAGTGAAACTGTCCAGTTTTTCAACAGTTCTACCATTAATGAAAATATCGCGATCAAGTTTGAACTTTCTTTTCTCAAAAACACATAATTTGGTCTTATTAACATTAATAGTTAATCTCCATTTCTCAGAGTAATGCAATATACTGTTAACCTGAGTTTGTAAACTAACTGGACTAGTGGTATATAAAACAAGATCGTCAGCGAAAAGAATCATTTACTTCGTTAACAACCCTAAATCCGTGTCCGTAAATGAATCGAAATCATTGTTTTCTACAATATCATTAATGAAAAGTATGAAGAGATCGTTTAGAGAAATTCTCCTTGTTTCAAACCTATCGAAACATCAAAAAAGTAAGATAAATCAGACTTTTTGATAGTTTTACACAAGATTGGACTTTGTGATATACATCTATTCATAATATGAATAGATGTTTTTATTAGTATTTTACTAATATAAAAGTAAAAGTTTATACCAAAGGAGACGCCTACCCACTGTATCAAATGCACGTTTATAGTCTATAAAAATACACCAGAGCTTACGATATTTTGATAAAACCCTTTGAATTAGAGAATGTAAAATAAAAATAGCATCAGCAGTAGAATGACCATCACGAAATCCAAACTGATTTTTAGTAAAAATTTGCTGTCTTTCGCACCATGAGTTATGCGATTTTTAAGAATCAAAGAAAAAAATTAGCAGCGATATTCATAAGAGTTATGCCTATGTAGTTTTTAGATTGATGAGGATCACCTTTTTTATATAGGGGAACAATTACTCCCTTAGTCCATGCATCAGGGTAGAAACATGTATCAAAATATGATTAAAAATAGTGCAAAGATAAGGTGATATAAAACTTTTACATTCAATAAAGAACTCGGCGGCATTATGTTCTAGATCACAACTCTTGTTCCTGTTCATAAAAGAAATAATATGACAATGAAGCTGTTTTTCTTGCATCATGTGCCTTTTCATAGAATCTCCCAGACTCTTCGCCTATCCTGTATCCCTTTCGGAAATCGTTCATCCACTCTGTAGTCCGATCCATTCAAGTGCTTATAAGCCCGACTTTGCACAGTCATTTTATCATGGAAAGATTGAAATTCTCGACTATTGGGCGACTCTTATTTCTGTAAAATTTATCAAGCCTGTGTGCCCTTTCAATTTTGATAGATTCCTGTGCTTCCGGGATGTTTAAAACATCGTGACAGAAGTCAAGAATAGTTTTAGTGCACTTCTCATTTTTTTCTAGATTCAACAGTTTCACATTCTGGAAAACCCATGAACAACAGATTTTCTCCCATCGATCTCGCTTGCAAATCCAAAATATCGTCTAAACCAACGATTCCGAAATTCATCGATGAACTGGTACCCCTTAACCAAAGTATGATAAACAATGGCCGGTAACGAGGTGCCGAATCGTCTTCACCCTGTATTCATTATCGAAAGGGTTTAAAATTATTTACAGCCAAATTCTGGCTGTATCTCTGGCAAGTTAGATACCACATGAAGTTGAAAAATGTAATTTTAGTAAGGAATTAGGGCTTGATTTACTAGTAAAAACTTGTAAAACTTGTTTATTTTGACAGGACGATACAAGTTGTAACTTTTTTTCTCTTTTTATGGATGAAAAGGGGTTCACTCTGTGTAAACAACGCATATGACAATTGAAAAAATCTTAAGTATTCAACATATTTCAAACTGATTAATTTCAGTTTTGCGGAAATTCCAATAAAGCAGTTTTACCCAAGTTATATAATTTGTTAATATTCAGAGCTAAATATCATCTGTAGATCTACGTTGTTCGTCTGATACTTACCATCGCTCTGTAGTAGCTTCTAATTTCGTTAATGTCAATCTTCATACGTACCTTCAAGTTAAAGAACACGTAAAGATCAGATATAAAGAAATTCTAAGGAAACTTAGTTGTCTTCATTTTGACATTCAAGTTTAGTTGCGCATAGATTTGAGGAACTACTGCTTTCCACCTGAACACTATCAGGTCTTAAATAAGCCAAAACGATGGAAATTTTGTCGGCTTCATATTGTACTCCGTTTAAAATAGAAATCATGTTTTGGTGCAAAATACAAAAATACACTTCTTCAAAGGAGATAAATCTTGTCAAAGTTACAAAAATTAGGTTTTAATGTAAAAGCGAATAAAAGGTTTTTAAGGTAACAGATGCTGCTCAAACAATTTATCATTCTTAGAAATGTAATGTTTGCCGGAAGTAAAAATGATTAATCGAAAGAATTGAGGAACTAGACAGATCAAAGTAGTAATTAGGAATGTTCAAACGTCTCAACCAAGCGTATTTTCTGATCATTTATCTGTATTAAGCAAATTCAGATTGTCTTTAAAAAATGTAAATAAATAGTAATTTCTAATATTTTCTAGGAAAAAAATTAAAATGTTTATTAAGAGATAGGGTGTGTTTTTCAGATTTACTGACAGAACTAATTACTTCCCTTTATAATAAGTGTCCTTTTTTGAGTAATGTGAGATCCCGAGAATCAGTTATAAGTCTCCCATTTTTCGTCTACGTCTGTGATTTCCACAAAGAAAACAGAAATATTACAGATAAAATATACTATCTCACTTTCATAGTAAACCAATGCAATATAATAGACTAACAGCAAAAGCAGATCTGCAGAAAAAAATGTGGTATATACCATTAGCCCTTTATCAAACATTCCTACGCTTTAAACACCCTGAGTTACTCCTAAAGCTCCTTTCACAGCTTATTTGCATTTACGTTCAGTGAAGATCAAAATCTGACTGCACAAAACATGCAGTCTGATCTTTGATCACCTACATGTTCTACTCTGCTGGAACATTTTGAACAATAGGAAGCCTGTGTACAATAAATCCAAGTTCATTTTCTAACTAGTGGTGTGTTACATTGATGGTAACGAAGATTAATTTTTCTCGTCATCTGCAAACTCCTATATTCTAAACCTATATCATCATAAGTGATGATATGATATCATAACTTGTAATGTTAGTCAATGTAAAGAAAGAAATATTTAATTGTTTAATTGATAAGAGTATAACAAAATCTCATATTTGGGTGACCCCTTTACGATTCTTTAACGATGCCTTGTGATAAGATTTGTATTGTCGTGTATAAGTTTTATGTGCAACAGGGACAAGTGTGTATACGTCAGGAATTTATAGATTATTCTTATTCACAAGACCAGGTTTAACCCTTTTTTCTATCAATCTTCATAGCTAAAGCCGAATGGATTTTATTTGCAATTCACACAAGCTTTTAGCGCATTCCTTAATCGACGATCTACAGCGTGAACCCTGTAGTATAAAGTATCTGACGGTATGCAATGTCTTCATAACAGCTATGAAATTATTTCAGTATTGTATCACACAGAAAACTACATATGAGTTGTTGTAAAGACTTGCAGAACTGGCAGCAAAATATTCTTTGGAGTAATGGTCAAAATGTTTATGTGTTACTATGGTTGATTGATTGAGTGTATGGTGTTTAACGCCGTTTTCAAAATGATTTCAATTATCTCGCGGTGGCCAGTGCACCTATCCATGCTCTCCTGGAGTTTCTGTTACTAGTATTCCGCACATATTTTTTTCCAAGCCATTGGTCACTTTTCCACATAACTATTGTCAAAACAATAGTCAGCGGTGGGAGAGGAATTAATCCTGTCGCAATGACTATCATCAATCTTCGAAAAGAAAATGGTCGAGCCTCATCTGTTACTAATAGTCCATGTACTGACTCCGAAAATATCACATCATAACCGTGTGTAAGGTCAGTATATGCTAATCATTTTGTATCAAATTGGATCTCTCATAAAAATTATGGTATACAAGGTTTATGAATCCAATGATGTTGGACTTGAATCAGAGGTTAACAGTATAATTACTGAAAACACTTTGTTATTAACCACAATTCTTCATATCCTTGATGATAACCCTACTGAAAGAACAGACAGTTCTAATAAAAAACTTTCCTCATAGTGTCCATTGATTTTAACACTGATACTTCATTCAACTTTTTTAAATAGTAACAATATTTGAATTTCTCTGGATTAGAGACTGGGAAAAATTGTTTGTAACTATTATAATGCCCACAATTTTTTTCTGTTCAGTCAAAGTTAATGTGAATTTCTGTTTTCTGTGGACAAAATTAACGGATAAGACTTTGAAAGTGTTTGCTACCACGTTGATTTTTAGATCTTGATTTTTATTAAATATTGAAAGAAAAAGAGAAACTGATGATAATTAGCATTTTTGCATTTTCTCACTGTGTATCCTACCTTTCGAAAGACGACCCCCATCTTTGGAGACATACAGTACAGTTCTCGTGTTTTTTGCTCAAGTCCGCGAGATGCGGCGGACCAATTTGTCCGCGGCAAATCTGCTGCAAAGGTAAAAGTAGGGGAAACGCGGCGGACTTCTCACCGCGGCCTGAAAAAATATCGGGCAGCTTCACAGCAGGCGGTAATCGCGGTGGATCGCGGCGACTTGCGAGAGATCGCGGGGGAATACATCGCCGGATGACGGTAAATTTTTATACATAAATATCTGTAATTTTCCCCACTGTTTTAGAGAACCACTGTTTTCGGGAACCAAGAATTAATTCTTCCATTACGACCGCAACATTTTCGTACCTTTAAATGCTGATATAAGCATTGCCTACAGGGATTACTTTAGTTATGATGCCGCAAAACGTTATATATATCATTTAATTCAGCTATTCGCTAAGTTACAAACTTGTAGGCCTATTGCATATTTAGTTTTAGCGATATGAAATTTTAGAAAAACCAATTTCATACTTGATTCCAAAAACCGAAAACCAAAGTTACTACTTCCTGATTGTTTGTGACTTAGCACCGTGTAATTGAGAAGAGGAAAAACTCTGGAATCCCAATTAATAACTTAACCCATAGAGCGCCGAAAACTCCTTACATACTCTACAATTTAATTTAAAAAAAAAGACCCCAAAACCAGCATTTTTTCAATGTTGTTTTCGTCAATGTCCTACAAGAGCGCAAAGTATAAATCCAAAATCAGACTGCACATTTCGTGCAGCCTGAAATTGATTTATATAAGTCGCAAAGGCAATTATTGTTGTGAATACCGTTTAATGGGTTAAAATACAAAAACGTGTAATGTAGCATTACCGAAAATTTACCACTACACCCGCGGTCTGAAACTGCACAATGGAAAAAAAACGTTCAATTTACAAGTCCATGTACAACAGGCTTCTGGTATTTTTTTCATCAAACATTCTTTTTAATCCTTTATTAGATGAAACAGATATAGCAGTTATTAGCCATTTGTTTTTTATTCTATTGATAAATAAAAACTGAAAGACAATTTTAAAAAAGTATGCTACCCTGTATATTACCACAGTGTTTATCCTCATTTTCTCAGTCTCTTGAAGTAAGGAAATCAAAGGGTAACGAATAAAACTTTTATATATATTTAGCCTTTTCAAAATACAGGTCGGATCGTTTGAAAAACAAAACATCGGTCCACATTCTAAACTAAAATGTTCCTGTTGTTCTCTTCAACAAAAATCCGTTCTTTTCATTTCTTTTTAACCCTTTACCAAACAATCCCTGGTTTTTTACGACGCTGAGATAAAAGCCTTTTGAAAACATTGTGGGGAAAGGAGAATATGCTGGTAACCAGCATTTTTCTCCTTTTCCCACAATGTTTTCTACCCTGCTGGAAACAAATTTCAATTTTTGAGTTACATTTATTTTGTCGTCTGCAAGTGCTTTCAATCTGGACTAGTCTAAAATTTTGTCGTTTGGTAAAGGGTTAAATAACATATATCCAAACTTAACACAAGGAGAGGCAAAGGTTAACTCGGTATTCCTTTGATGTTGGTATAGCACTCCGGCAGTGTGAAGTACTGTCCCAGTTGTTAGTTCCACACGCACGTGTCATACTAAACTGACTGACACTTTTTTTATACGACCTTATCTAACCCTTCTTGAATATTTACTACTTAGATTCCAATGATGGATTACCCGTTCATTTGGTAAGTCGAAATAATTAAAGATCTATTTATTTTCTGTAAGAAAATAAAATATTCGAATCGCACCGAATGTCTAGAAATATGTCGCTTAAAATGTTTGGAATATTTTCTCCTTTTTTCACCAAAGTTATTTTTAAACCGGAAAAATGGTTACATCTCCCTCTCTCTCTCTCGTCATCTTGCTGCTATTAGGCCTAGATATTGGCGGATCCTATCCCATCAACATTGCTGAACGTAATGTAATCTTTTGGACTTGAAGGTTATCTCGGCTAGAATATCTCACCAAATATCAGGGTGTATCGTACCATACCGGAATGGATTTAACTTTCGCCAGAATCTTGATCCTCATAGTTTTCGAAAACGTGACTGGAGTTGTCTTCAGCATCTTAAACCTTACAGCATAAAGTTGCTTTAGCAGAGCAGACCAAGATCAGAAAACGTCATGCGTTCACATCTTGGATTTAAACTGTCCGAGATTATGAAAGACTTTTTTGTTATACTCAAACAGCCCAAAAAATTGTCTTGAAGAAGACTTCCGGTGATGAAAAGTAAACAACGATGATCTAAGCGTGACAAATATTCGGGAAAAAACATCATTATTAGATCTTCAAACTACATTTATTTTTCTGCTCTACAAGAAGAGATGTCTGCAAGCCATACTACAGTGTGAAAAAAGAGACTTTGGGTGATTATGACTGAAAAATACGACTTTTGAAATTTGAATCTGTATCGATATATAAAAAGAGAGGGTGGGGTATTGCTTCTTTTGAACAAAGGAATACCCCGCGGTCACGCCAATTTTTTTCGGTCACGCATGATTGACTCTCAATCGCTTTCAAAGGTTACCTGACCACTTACCTGCGTTTTAGCGGGAACCATTACATCGACATTCACTGCAAGGATAACTGAGCGAGACAGAAGATTGATCGAAAGGATATAATATATTCACCCTTCACCTACCCTCTACTCTTTAATTACCTTAGAAAAGAATCAAAAAAAGAGATGTCCTCCAGTCGTAATAAAAGAGTACACTCATCTACCACCAGCGAGTTAGATTCGACCAGTAATGACACAACATTAGATCAAACCACCTTCCAAGAGCCTCCAAGTTCGCCATCCAAAAAAGGGAGAAAGAAGAAAAAAGCCAAGACAACTGGCGATAATCAAAAAAGATTGGATGATTACTTGACTAGTGATGGGAAAGAGTCTACATCGAGTAAAGACATTTCAATGATAGAACAGAAAATTGACGACATGAACAAAAGACTGTCTAAAATGCTGACAAAGGACGACTCTACTTTCATTAAAGATATTATTAGATCTACAATGGATAGTATGAGAGAAAAACTTCTTGCATCCGTCGTAAAAAGACTAGATTCTCTTGAGTGTGAGATCCACGACCGAAACATCGAGGCAGATTCCTTAAAAAGAATGCTGAAAGAAAAGGACGAAGTAATTCGCAACTTAAAAGAAGAAAACGCAGCACTGAAACAGAGAGTCGAAAGCGAGTCAAAAGAAAGACAAAAAGAAGTGAATGAGATAGAACAATACAGTCGGAGAAACAACGTGAGAATAAGTGGTATCACACAAGACAGTGATAGACAGCAGTCTTCAGTGGCGATCGAGCTTGTGGTAAAAGCATTGAATGAGAGCGGAAATCTAGAATTACGGCCGGACGATATTGACATTACTCATCGACTAGGAAAATGGGAACAGGGGAAGAGTAGACCTGTAACTGTAAAGTTTGTGCGACGACAAACCAAAATTAATGTTATAAAAACATCAAAAGATTTAAAAAAACGAAGCATTTTTGTTAATGAAGACCTCACCAGACTGAACCAACAAGTCCTGGCATCTCTGCGCCTCAAAGGAAATGGTGAAATAGAAAAGTGTTGGTCTCGAGAGGGTAAACTGTTTGCGGTTTATAGAGGTAATACCCGTCCGATTGAAGTCAAATTCCAAGACTACGCAACATGGATCGAGAAACCCTGGCCAAAAAGGAATGCTTCCAAACGACCATCTTCATAGTGACGCAAAGACTGATTAAAATAACTCAACGATCTTTTAACTTTGTGAAAAACAACACGATTCGGACAAAACTATATTACATCTACCATACATTATAGACAAAACAGCATAACTGTCAAGCAATATACATTATCCCTTTACCAAAAAAACTCGAGTTTTAACAATCTCAGGACTGAAATGCGGTTAGTGGGAACATTGTGATGTGGGGATGCTGGTATACGGCACCCTCTGCTTTTCCCGCAGTGCTTTTTAACCTTTCAAAGACAAGTTCCATC
Organism: Hippopus hippopus; assembly: GCA_946811185.2. Lineage (NCBI taxonomy): Eukaryota > Metazoa > Mollusca > Bivalvia > Cardiida > Cardiidae > Hippopus > Hippopus hippopus. The sequence goes on along the minus strand of OX328103.1, from coordinate 62,919,753 downwards.
AGTTAAGTTACACTGCATTTGTCGTCTGCAAAAACATGTAGAATTTGGAAAATTAACCCTTTAACACACAATCCCGAATTGTAACAACCCTGAGGAAAAGGGAAATTGAGAGCATTGTGGCTAAAGAAACAAGATGCCCATAACGAGCATTTTCTCCTTTTCCCACAATGCTTTCTACCAGTCCTAAAACAAATTTCACTTTTGAGCCACAGTCAAATGTCTTCTGCAAGTGCTCTCAATCTAGACCAGTCTAAATTCTTTTTCGTTTGTGAAAGAGTTACATACAAAAAAAAAAAAAAAAAAAAAGAAACTTTTGTATGATTAAGTATTAGGAAAAATGGCAACCTTCGCTACGGTACTTGAATCTTCTCTACCCTGAGAGGAAGGCCTTCTGAGAGCGCCTGGGAAAGGAGAGAGGATGCCGATACCGGCTTTTTCGACCTTTCCCACGGTGTTGTCTACCCTTCCGATGACAAACACGACAATCTGTGCAACATTTAATTCAACCTCTGTAAATGCCTTCAATTTAAGCATGCAAAAAATTAGCATTTTGAAACATAATGGCGGGAGGGAGGAACGTTCTTTGCGAGCGGTACTTCTTTTTGCCGCAATGTTTTTCGCACATTTTCACATTCTCTTTCATGTTTACTTTTTTGAAGGCAACCCTTATGATCTTGCAACTGACGACTTTTGAAAAGTTTGGCATAGGGGGCGGGGATATTCTAGTGACAAGCAATATCTCTTTTTACAGTGATCCCACATATGAGCATATAATACGAAGCCTTGCTTTGGGCTATGTAACTAGTCTTCCTCACAATTACTTATTACTTTTTTAGATTTCAGATGTTATGATAAAACTTAATACAGGTTGTTACTCTTAACACTCACAGACGACTTTTCACGTCTTGCGACAAAGTACATTCGGAGAAGAGAATGTGGTAGAAGGAGTGATTGCAAGTTGCAAGCGGCGTCTCCTGTCGCTGCGATATTCCTTCTTATAGTGTAGCATTATGCCCTTAGTTGATTGGCGATCCGATTTTGCATACCTCAGTCCTTGTTTTCACAGTATTACTGTATACGCTTTATATTGCTAACCCTTTCGTAGACTGTTTATAATTTGGGCAGATGACTTGTTTTTTATAATAGATCATACTTGAGGGGATTGCGGCGGAAGGAGAAAATGCACGTTTTGGGCATTTTATCCTTTTGCCTCAATATGTTGATTCTTGCGAGTGCAGCGGGACTTGTTTTTAATATTCTTTTAAACCACTTCCCACATTATGCAGGCGATATTCGGGTCCTGTGCATGACCAATTGCGGGAACATTTTCTCCTTTGGTCACATCTTTTACAAGCATATATTATGAATGAATCTTATTTATATGTACCATACCAACTTAGCTTGCATGTCATTTTTTGCTGACTACTCTCCGTGCCTACGGGCCTGACCACTTACAGTGCACTGTGACGGAAGGAGAATAGCTTGTCATATGACAAGCTTTTTCTCCTTTTGCCACAACGACCCCGGTCGTGCACATGACTGGAACTTAAATTTACAATTATCATCTTCACAATATTGAATTCCTTCACGCTCCATGTTTAGGTGTGTTGTGAATGAGGTGGTGGATCGCTCATAAGAACAATCTCCTCTTTGCCAGAATATTTTCTTGTTCATATACATATACACAAGTCTAATTTTAGATTCATGTCACAGATAACTTGTATACATGAAAAAAGTTTGTGTCTTTAGCACTTGACGAAACTCAAAAACGTAATAGCGGAGAACTAGTTGTTGAGGTCGGTCCAACCTGCGCCACAGAGTGTCACATATTTCATGATTTATGTCCTTTTTTGTGATGTTTATCACCATTTATTCCCCGTTACTTAATACCCATTGCAGACGACTCTTCGCATCTTAAATATCCAAGCCGTACAATCCCTTTACCAAATAATTCAGTTTGAAACACCCCGAGTAAGATGGCTTTTGAGAACATTGTGGAAAGGAGAGGAAATGCTGGTAGCCAGTTTTTCTCGTTCCCCCTTACCCACAATCTTTTCAACTCTTTTGAAATAAATTTCATTTTTGAGACACATCTTACTTGCCGTCTGCAAATATTTCCCATGTAGGCAAGTCTAACATGTTTTCGTTTGGTGAAGAGTTGTACTGTAATGTGACAGAGTGTTTGTGTGTTTATGGTCAAGTACTATCTCTTGCCAACAATTTTCCACAGACTTGTTAATCCTTTACCAGACAATCCAGTGTTTAACTTAACCCTTTACCATACAATCCCTGGTTTTTACGACCCCGAGAAAGAAGCCTTTTGAAGGCATTGTGGGAAAGGAGAAAATGCTGGTTACCAACTGGTGCTTTCAATTTGGACCAGTATAAAATTTTTTCGTTTGGTAAAGAGTTAAGTAATGAGGAACGCTTTGTTTGATGGGAGGATGGAATGCTTATAGCTGACTTTTTCTCCTTTTCCTACCTACATTTAAAAAATAAAACCCACAATTCATTTTTTGTCTGCAACTACTTTCCCTTTGAACGGATAGAAAATTGGCTTCAATTGCACCTTACGACTCAAGAGTACTATGAGATAAATTGTGACACAATATCGATTTACCAATGTTTTTTATGCATAAAGAAGCATAATTCCTATCCCACTTTCCACCATGCTTATATTCTTGATGTGTCATGGAGTTTGTGTGTTTGTGTTTGTGTGTGTATTGGAGAGAGAGAGAGAGAGAGAGAGAGAGAGAGAGAGTTTTTCCATATAGACATACTTTCCTATTTTGCTTTCGTTAGGAAGGTATACAAACCTCCTCTATGTATGTAACCTCCTTGGCAAAATTGATGGAAAAGAGAAAGAAAGAACTTAACCGTTATCTTCTTTCAACTTTCGCTTTTTCTCAAAAGAAGATACACAACGGTTGTAATACCTTTTGTTCAAAATGAAGTATGGTGAGATCAAACTCATGCTGTTATACTTCGTCATATGTTATATAGTTCGATTGTTGGTGTTTTCGTTGTTGTTGTATGTTTTTCACAAAGATCTATTGATGAGTTTTTCCCATTATTTTATTCACGTATTCTAACTTGCAGTGTACACTTTGTCACATAATGTTCTGTTTATATGTTTGTTTGATTGCGTGTAGAATTCTTCCCAGGTTCCATGCATTTGTCTGCATTCTTGCTGCACATATGGTACAGTTCTTTCTTATTATAATCAGTCGATATGGCAAATAGTTTAAAAATTCTATCAGTCAACTGTAGAGGTCTCCATTGTAAGAAAAAAAGACTATCCGTGTTTGAGTACCTTCAGAGTTTAAAACATAACATATACTGTCTACAAGATACACATTTCACGCATGATATGTACAGAAATATATATTCGGAATGGGGATCCGAGATTTATTTGAGTAATAACAAATCTAATAAGAGGGGTGTAGCTATTTTATTTTCAAAAATAAATGCAACAATTCACAAATCAATAAATGACGATGAAAACGGTAACTTTGTTATTCTTGATTTAAGTGTTGATGATTTCCGGTTTACTCTGGCATCTATATATGGTCCAAATACTGACGAGCCGTTTTTCTATGATAAAATATTTGAAAAGATAGATAAAATCGGAAATATTTCTTACATGATTTGTGGAGACTTTAACTTAGTTATTGATCCCGTAAAAGACTACTATAACTATAAACATATCAACAACAAAAAGTCAAGAGACACTATATTAAATCAAATGTCTAAACGTGATCTCGTCGACCCCTTTCGAGAATTTAATCCAGACAAACTATCTTACACCTGGAGAAAACGTAATCCAATACAACAAGCTCGTCTTGACTTTTTTCTTACATCACCTTCTCTACATGATTTTATTATGTCTGCGTCAATAGAAAACAGTTTTAACTCTGATCATTCCGTCATTTCAACAACACTACAGATTAATGAATTTCAATATTCGTCAGGCTTATGGAAGCACAACAGTGCATTATTGACTGAACTTGATTATATCAACACTATAAATAAAAAGATTGAAGAAGTAAAAGAACAATACGCGATCCCAATTTACAATAGAGAGACTTTTACGAAAATTCCTAATTCAGAAATTCAATTTACAATCAATGACCAACTATTTCTTGAAACACTATTGATGGAAATAAGGGCCAAATCGATTTCTTATGGTTCATACAGGAAAAAGATTAATAACAATAGAGAACTAGAAATCCAGTCAAAAATGAAACATTTGGAACAAAATCTAAATAATAATTCAAACGAATACTTTTCCTTAAAAAACGAATATGAACAATTACAACACGAAAGAATAAAAGGTTCAATTGTCCGATCAAGAGTAAAATGGAGTATAGAAGGTGAAAAACCAACAAGATATTTTTGTGGCCTAGAAAAATCCAATACAACTTCAAAAACTGTTAAAAAAATTATCAAAGATAACGGATCTGAAATAACAAATCAAAAAGATATTCTTGATGAAATAAAAGTATTTTACCAGTCTCTTTACAAGTCAACAACTTCTGATTTTTCTGTTGATGACTTTAACCACTTTATTTCTGATTTAGAAATACCGCAACTCTCAGTTGAGGAGTCGAAAAGTATTGAAGGAAAACTTACAATGATAGAAGCTTCTCAAATCTTAAAAAATATGAAGAATAATCGAAGTCCAGGTACATCCGGTTTTAATGCCGATTTTTACAAAGTTTTTTGGAATAAGTTAGGAGATTTTGTTGTCAGAGCACTGAACGAAGCATACCATACAAATTCTTTATCTGAAACTCAAACACAAGGTTTGATAACATGCATTCCAAAGGGAAATAAACCGAAACAATTCTTAAAAAATTGGCGGCCAATAACCTTGTTAAATACAGTATACAAAATCGGAACAGGATGTATTGCCAACAGAATCAAGTCATTCCTTAATAAACTTATTCATACTGACCAATCTGGTTTTTTAAAAGACAGATACATAGGAGAAAATATTCGACTCGTGTACGATCTTTTACATTGCACTGAAGTAAATGATATTCCTGGTATAATACTCTTAATTGACTTCGAAAAAGCATTTGATTCCCTTTCTTGGTCTTTCGTTAACAAAACTCTCGAAACTTTCAATTTTGGACCATCAATTATGAGATGGTTTAATGTATTTTATCAAGATGCAAAGTCAACGGTTTCTCAGTGTGGATTTTTATCAAACTTCTTCAGAATTGAGAGAGGCTGTCGTCAAGGAGACCCTTTGTCTAGCTATATTTTTATTTTATGTGCCGAAATATTATCCATTTACATAAGAAATAATAAAAACATAAAAGGAATAAACATTAAAGGTACAGAATTTAAGTTATCACAGTTTGCAGACGATACAAGTATATTTCTTGACGGATCGGAAAAATCTTTAAACGAAACGCTTAATTCCCTATCAAAATTTTCTCAATCATCTGGTCTAAACATAAATTTCAATAAAACTAAAGTTGTTTGGATCGGAAAGAAAAAATACAGTTCTGACACTATCAAAACTAATTGGAAATTGATATGGGGACATGAGAAATTTGAGTTATTGGGTATAATTTTTCACGTAGATTTAAACAAAATAATTGATTTAAATTTCATACCAAACAAGCAATTTATCTTTTTACTCTAATATTCTAAGACATGTTCTAACTCAAAACAATTGTGAAAAGTTCATAATCTTCGTCTTCTTCACAGACGGTTCAGCTCCATTATTTAATGCTGTACGGATTAAGGGTTAAAGCTTATCTACACCCCGACAACCACATTTGGCAATAAAAACAGGCGGGGGTTGTCCGTATATTGTTAACCCTTTACCAAATAATCCCAAGTTTTAAGAGCCTCGAGAAACCAGTGTAGGAGAAGAAAATGTGCCGATTATGAGCAGCTGCTTCTCTTCCGACCACGTTTTCAACCACTGGAAAGACAAATTTCGTTGTTTGAATTACATTTAGTCATCTGCAAATGTTATAAAATTGGATATGGCTAAGATTTGGAGGTCTGGTAAAGAGTTAACACGTGTCATTTGTGTATGAAACCCTAACCCTTTATCTTTTAGAAAATGACGGAATGTTGTCTCGTACACACACACACGCACACACACACAAAATAATAGGTCGTAATCATAGATATACCAGTCTTTAGGAACGAAAACAATCATCACATGCTCTTCTTCATTTTATCACATGTACATAGAGACAAACACAACCAGTTACATCGCACAAACAGATATCATTTTTCCCAACTGGTTAACCCATTACAACACAAGCACGAGTCTTAACGATCGCAAAACAGAAAGCTTTGGAAAACATTGTGGGTTAGGGGAAACATTTTGCTAACGTTTTCCCACAACGTATCCCAACCTTTTTAAGACGACTTTTCTCATTTGAGCCAATATGCTTTCAATATCGGTGAGTTTAAAATTTTGTCCTCTGTTGGACGGTTAAAGGTCAAGTTTACCTATCTTCCAACTTTAGAACAAGATCAGCCAAATCTCGAGGTTGATAATCTTTATTTTGCAAATTGCACGCGTCTTTTGTTAATCAAACCCTTATATCCCTTCACACTTTGGAAAGTTTAACACGCTAAGATTTAGTTTACAAACCGAACCCTTTCTCCACTGATCTTCAAATCCTCCCATGATATTTCAGAACGTGATATCCGATCTTGAATCTACCGAGCACGTTAGCTGGCTAGTAATGCAGGTTTGTGACGCGGAATCCCAACTCAGAAAAACTCGTTTCGAGGATTGATATTGGTCATTACGACAGGATTCATTCTTCTCTGACAACTGAGCATTGTTTCTACGATTTGTGTATAGGACAGCAATCAGTGTCTTCATTGTCTTGAAAAATAATTTTACAAAGTACTGGAAAAGAGATGCAGATGCACTAGCTGGCAGCCTTGAGATGACTGGAATCATGTTGAGAATAGTGCTCAACACTATACATGTAATGATATTGGATATAGGAACACGCTGACAGTGTGTGAAATGTTCTAACCCATATCAGGCCTTCCTTTGCAATATTTTGTCGTTTTTGTATTGCCTGAAAAATTTTTTTTATTAATGTTAAGCGTCCGCAAGAGTTACAGTCAACTTACAGACATTTGCCTACACTTATGTACAGCTGAGTTATTACGATCCTAAAAATGATAAAAGTTGTGTTTAACTTGGAGTGGTGCGGACATTCTAGATAGCGACACTGATTACTTATAAACCTCCGGGAAATAAAACCAAATCGAATTTCAAATTGCTCTGAACATCGACAAAAACATTGCCATAATAACAGTAAAAAAAACCAAGCATCTAGGACGGTCAGGTTTAATGGAAGGGTAAAGTTTGACCGGCATTTCTTTGATGTCAACGTCTTAGAAACATTGTGCACACAACGTCTGTGTGACGTACTGTGAAATTCATGCTGGCAAGTCGTTTAAACTTAATACCCTTTCTTCCTCAATTTCCTAGCATATTGTGATTTTCAGTCTTGATTTAAGTCCTAACCACACAATCCTGATTTTTATCTACCTATTGCGAAGAAGTCTTCATTGTGAGGAAAGGAGAAAATGATAGTAGCGAGCCTTTTCTCCTTGTCCCAGAATGTTTTCTATCATATTAAACACAAATGCCACTTTTGCTACATTTAGTTGTCGTCTGCATATGCTTTCAATTTGGAAAAGAATAAATTTTTGTGCCTTTGTAAAGAGTTAATTTTTAACCAAAACCCTCACGGAAGAACCAGGGTGTTTGATTTTATCCATTCGGTCCTGCGAGATTCATTCATTTATTTTGTAATGAACATGTGCAGATAATTATATCAATGTGTAAAAATAAACATTTTGTATGCTAGTGATCGTTATCATTAGTAGGAAAAAAATAAGCTCAAGAGTCAAGACCTAATAGGCCTAAGAGCAGCTCATGAAATATTTCTCCGTGACAATACATGTCGGCGCTGTCATTATGTCTCTAACCACCATTTTCTTCTTTTTCCCACAATGTTCCCACCTGATAAAAATAAGTTTTATATTTTGAGTTAGATTCAGAATTTCGTCTGCAAATTTTTTTTTTTTTCAATTTGGACAAGTCGTTTTGTCGTTTGGTAAAGAGTTAAGGAAATGTGAAAATCACTCGTAATTGTTGAAGAGTGTGTGACAGGGTAGATAAACATTGCATAAGAGGAGAAAATGCTGGTTGCCGGTCTGTTCTTTTTTTTTCTACAATGTTTTCGAAACCCTTGTTCTTCACGGCACTTAAAACTCGGGATGTGTGGTTAAAGGTTTAAGTGTTTTGGTTTTATAACCATTTAAATCAATGTCCGTTGTATAATTCGCTTGGCAATGATGACTACTTATCATCTTTTTTCTTTCTGATATAAAAAAATTCTCATGTAGATACATACATGTAATACGACTTTGTAAAAGAGTAAAATGGTGCGTAATTTCGGTTCATTCTTGAATCATTTGCTACACTGAAAAGAAACTTACCTGTCTGATCGCGGCGGAGTCATCGCGTCGTTTTTATTGCGTAACCAGACCGCCGTGGTCCGTCGGGGATCGCCGCATTTGAGATCGGTCCGCGTTCACCTGTGTTTTAAAATCGCCGCGTTGAGTCCGCGCTAGGTCCACCGCGGAGAGCGAAAATAGCAAAAAACGCGCGAACTGCACTGTATTTAGCATCTGCAAATGCAACATAAACACGTTTTTTTTTTTTTTTTGATATGTGTTTACCCTGGATTAAAGGATCACGAGTTTTACCGACATTGACGAAAGAAGAAAAAAGGTTTTGAAAACATTGTGGAAATTGGAGAAAATTCTGGTAACCAGGATTTTGTTTATTTGTTTTGCTTTTTCCACAATGTTTCTTACCTTACCAAAGACAAAAACCATCATTTGAGCTAACTATATTTTGTCGTCTGCACATAGTTTCAAGTTGGTCAAGATTTTTTTTTTCGTTTTGTGAAGACTTAAAAAGTTGAAAGAATCCGTTTTCAGCCAATACTTAAGAAACGTGTGCCCTTTTGTGTCCATCACATTGTATCATAGCAATATTGTCAATACCATACACGTATGCAACAAAGATATCCTGGAAATATGTAAAGAGCATTCTGGAAACTAAATGAAAGCTATATAGATCTTCTGAATTGGTTTAATTTATGTTGATGATAAAGTTGAGGGACTTCTTTATAATACTAAATCGGACTTGAATGATTTTCTAAGGAAAATAGGGGTAACATACAGTTTGTTCTATCACAAGAGATTGATTTACAACTGTACTTTTAACTGAGTCACACAGAAATCATCAATTATGGAATATTTGGATTTCCATATACTGGCATTTTGACCCGTATAATATCATTCTTGAACTTAAACCTCTGTCCCCAGTAATACCACAAACAATCCAAGGAGACAGCCCTATGTGTGGCGTTTCCCCGCATAGACTGCATCAACTGGTAGGCCAATCTGCAAACCTGAAATAGAATTGTATTTTTTAAAATAGTCTTTAAAAAGCGTGTCTATGGAAGTTTATTTACCAATAGCGTTTCTCGTTCTCTCCCTCTCTCTCTCTATAAACCAATATCGAGTTCAGATCGGAACTCCTACAGGTTATTGGTCTGATTGTATTTCTCCTATCATCTGTTTATTCATTTTGCTTTCTCACTCTGTTGCCACGATGATGGATTTTTTCCTTGAGTCGAATTGCGACATTTCAGAAATTGAAATTAATATATGCTTGAAGAAATGTTTTAACACTTAAACATACATTTGAGGAAAAGGTGCAAACCAAGTAATCGCATTTGGATAGCATGTGGATGTCGTGAATTATTCCAAGGCGTCCAGATTCCGTATTGCGTTGTGTACGATCTTCAGCACTCAACGAAAAATTGTCGTTGTTAAGTACTTTATATTCGGGATACCTGTAAAACAAAATTGACCCTGTAGGAACCTTTGGTCTTTTTCACCGATATTCAGACTGATCTAGCTACCTAATTATTCTGTCAATCTGTTGGTCAATTTATTTAAGCCCATTCAATTTAGTTTAACATCTTTCCAATAGCAAAAGCCCCAACACGGCATAGTATCAATGTATTTTTGCCCATGAAACCGTCGAACTTTCGAAAAAACTCAAGTGATATCATTATTGTTAAGAAAAGCGTAACTGAGCACATAATCAAAAGAAATGATACAAGTTTCTGCTATCTATTATCCGTGTATAAAGCTTAATACTACTGCCTGTGATATATCAAAGTACTGAAAGTACTGAAAGACTAACGAATATGGAATTAGTGGCCTTGGTAAGGATAAAACCTATCTGGCCCAGACTAGATTGAAGAAAAATGAGCCATACCCTTCCTTAAGTCCGAACAGGTCTAGCCCAATTTTTAAATCTGACACGTTTTTGTCCTGTCGAGTTCGAATTCTAAATTAGATCCAGTTAGCTTCGGTGACTTTACTCACTGATCATAGACATTTGCTTTTTACAAAATGAAATAATATACAAAATTATGTTTGTTGATCTTTAATTGAAAACAGCGAGTAAAGAACATGTTAAATTTAATAATTCAGCTTTTTAATATGTTCTCGAGTTCAGTTTTAGATGAACTTTTCATGCTGTCTTGCTTTCTTATCGATTAGGCTAACTCGTAGTAAGACCATACCTACTCCACTCGCAAAGGAGATACGGATGAAGATGGCACCATTTGGATAAGTAAAGATGAGCCTGATCTGCATAGGTCTCTGACTAATTAAACATAAGCAAACATCTTGTACCTTATCAATGACACATTGTTCAGTCTTTGACTTTGTAAGTAGACAACTTTCAAATAGGAGAGAGATATATTTTGTAGTTCATGTCAACATAGTCATATCATAAACAAACTGATTTCTGACGAAAATAATTATTTTCTCCAGGACAGTATTTGGCGATTGAATTCTCTCGCTAAGTAAAGACAGAAAATCATATTACTTGTTGATTATATAATTTAGTATCACCGTACAGTCGGACCGACTCGTCCAGTAGAACCAAACTGATTAATATTATTTCGCACTAAAGGCAGATCGTACAAGAACAACTACACAGATTGACTAGATTTGAAAAATCTAACCTGAAGTTGTGTGAACTTCTGATAAAATGTTTTGATCCTAAATCCGAAATGATAAACAGCCATCATGATGAAACATAAAGGCATACTTTCCAAGTGAATAAGAATATAGCCCCTGCGTCGACAAAACACGCTTATTTGTCTTATATGTATTTATATGCCTTTAACTAATAAAAGGAAATTTGCTATCGTTCAAAATGCGGACATAGTTATTTTCCAGGCACATTAGCAATATATATATGGAATACTACCATTAACTGATACTAGGCTGTGCTTATCCACACTATAACAAATGGATACGATTGATAATTTCCTATCATTTCATGCGTTATCCTTTAACCCATAACTATAAGTCTACGCGTATATAATTTAGACATACCATTTGTAGCAACTTCCTCTTTTCAAGCAATAAGTTAGATTAACATCTTTTTTATAAGAAAAAATATCTGACTGAAATTTTCACTGAGAAAATGTACTATGTATCGTATTTTCCGGACAATAAGCCGCAGCCTATCTGTTAAAAAAGTAGAAATGTTCAATGGCACGGCCCATAGCACGAAGCGCCTTATCCGTTAGTTTTAATTATATTTTTCTAAGTGATATTTTAGAGTGGCCTGTAAAGCTGAAAATAAATGAAAACCAGTTTAAGATTCCCCATGTGGACTCCATTTTGGTTCAGGTCCCTATAGTATTTTCCGATCACTAATACCTACATGTACCTTTAGTTGTACCTTTAGTTGACAGATAAATTTATCCACTTGCAAACTTATGAATGTGTTAAAAATCTTGACCAGCCTTGATTTTCACACCTGCTTATTGACGATGTCGATTGGCACCAATCAGTGGTTAAATGCCAACATACTTAAAGGCGTTGTTTGAAGCGTACCATCAAATAAACAATCGAAATGACAATTTGAAAATTTCGAAATTCCTTAAAACATTGGATTGGAGATAAACGAATATTAACGGTCTCAAGTCACCTGTAGGATTTAATCTCTAGAAGGGGTAATCAATGGAATGGATGAAAAAATAAAAAATGCAAATACAGCGAATGAATTTGTTTCATGTGTTTATTATAATACATATACCGGTATATGTATCTATAGATGGACGACACTGTACATTAACCGAGCGTGTGGGCCGCGGCTTATGTGCTGGAGCTGCCTATATACTGGTGTAATCAAATTTCGCCAACGCAAGGGAAACTGCTCTTGCGGATTGCACAAAACAATAGTAATTTTCTTTATGGTTAAATATCTATGCATTTGTATTTAAATACTTTTGTAAAAATAATTTTTACCACTTAAACATCTAAATTTATCTGTCAAAATATCGTTAGAAGTGAGACAGTGCAAAGTCGCCATCTATAAAAAGAATAAGCCAATTTCGACAACTCTGGTTTTCCAAAAATTAGAGGCCCCAGAGAGGGTAAAATGAAATAAAAAATTCACAGCATCATTTCAGCAATATTCATTGCCTCCCTTGGATATTAACTCTACATTTACTTCCTATGAGAAAACTTGAAGGACGTAAAACAAAACGCAGCTCTCAGAAAACAAAATCGACAGTTATGTGATTTTTCGTGTAATTATTTCTTGCTGTGGCACTGAAATATTACAATCTAACTCAGGATGACAGTGTTGGGGATAAAGAGGCTGTAAATCTAAAAAAGATAACCTTTTGTAGCTATTTTCTTGTCTTTGTAGTGATTTTGTACCTGATTCTGTCTATTTTCTTAGGAAAAAAATGAATAAGGACCCCTCTGTCATTCATATGGATATATTTCCCTTTAGGTGCCCCATACGAAACTTCGGCTATTAAAGTTCAAAAGATAACCTGTCAAACCGAAAATTGACGACACAAAAAAGTTTTAAGCTAAAAGTATCTTTTAAAATCTGCATATAGAGGAGACACCTGAAAAGTGATAATAAAATGGCGGGGAAAAGCATGTGAGAGGTCGCTTATGAACTTTTTTCCTATTGATACGTATTTTTCTGTCATTAGATTCAAATGACAGTTCAAAACACCTTTGCTGCTAATATATCAATCATTTCCGTGAATGGATGGTGTCACAGATACGAAAATATTGTCCGAAAACATAGTTGGCGAAATTCGATTACTAGCGAAATTTGCTTACGCTCCTATACAATAATTTTCTATTTCTAAAATGCTTAAAGTGGCAGGGTGCAGGCTATACAGTGCGACGGCTTATTATCTGGAAATACAGTACTGAAATTAATGACGAAAAAGAGGCAATTATTGAGGTAAATATTTATTTGGTTACTTTTAATTACTTTGATTAAACAACTAGAGGTCTTGAGGGCCTGAATCGCTCTACTGGTAGTGCTTTCACTCATTTCCTTGTATCATCATTAATTCATAATGCAAAAAAGAAAATCTAGAGGCTCTTGAGGACATGAATAGATCTATTGGCAATCAGTTTGCTTATATTCCAGCATTCATGGAACACATAGTGAAATAATTGAAGTACAATTTTTTCAAAAAACCGTTTGAAATCAAACCAGATTTTGCAGGGTTTAGGTCCTCTTTGTGATAAACAATCTCTGCAAGTTTCAGGGAAATGTGACCAATTAAAATGGACTGTGTTAAGTGCAAGAAAAAAAAAATGTTGTTTTTCTTTTTTTTTTTAATCATTCCGTATTTAAGCTATTTATGATTTAAAGCAACTATGCAAGTTTCATAAAAAAAAAAAAAAAAAAAAAAAAAACAAACAAACGAACATGTGGACTTCATCGCGTAAACAAGAAATATAAATTTCAAGCTTTAATTGCTACTTTTTCTTTTCTAATAATCAGATCTTTTCACAGATCCAAGGTACTGATGATATAAAGAAACCGTGTGAGTTTTGGGAAAATCTGACCACAAATGTGGACTTAATCACGTGAACAAAAATCATAAATTTTCTAGTTTAAGTTCCCTCACTGATTGTTAGATTATTTTCAAAGTCGGTAGTGTTACGGAATGTTCGTGACTATTCTAGTACTTGTTTACAAACAAGAAGTACGCAGAATAGTACAGAAAGAATATTAATTTTTTTATTTCTCATAATCACTTTGTAACTAGTGAATGATTTAAATCGATAGTAATGTAGAAGAAATTAAGAGACCGGCCTTGCCTGATGGCTGCATTGTTTTAAGTAAACATTGCGATTGGAGGAATTTTTGCGATATATCAACGGTGCCGTTGAATTGACGATTCAAAGCCGAGGAAATTAAAGTGCATGCTGTTCTTGCTAAGTAGCACTCCGTAAACAAACTGTTGTGAAACTGTGACTTGTACTCAAAAAGAGAAATCATTTGAACAAAGGAATGATCTTTAACCTTACAGAACGCTGTCTATAGATAGAAACTTGCCAAGCAACATTGTTTGAAATTACATGACCGTGAAAGTGTGTATATTAACAAAGATGGGGATATCTTTAGAAGCTTGGTGAAGTCCTATAAGAAGCTTCGCTCAACTAGCTCTTTGAAAATCATCATCAAGAGATGTAAAGTTGAGGTCAGTCTTTAAAGTTTTATCACTTTCTCTCAGATTAGCTCTTTTTGCACTGTTAGTGGCTCAGCGTACTGAACCCCATCTCGGACCGGCAAGGGGGGCAAAGGGAGGTAACTCCGATATGGAGCGTACTACTAGGTCGAGACATACAAGCCTCATCGTGGAAAATAATATCTCTAAACAAAGTAGTGCCCGGCATAGAACAAACTCTGATAAAACCAGAATGGGCTCTAAAACAGTAAGCGACTCAAATTTTACTTCTTCTCTTGTCTCTACTACCAGGCAAAACCCAGAATAACCAACAATAAACGGGTGGTTTACTGGTCAAATCAGCGATCATACCAGTATATATAAAGACGATGTTCAAAGCTTCTTACTGACATACAAAGGAGTATTAAACAAATGCACTCTAAGTTTGACAATTAAGAAAGATCAATGAAAGACTTAAAGCAAGAAAAATGTCAATTAATAGAAGAAAACAATAAACTGATGAATGAAATGGACCAAACAAATTAAAAATAAGAGAATTTTGAAGCCCAATCTCGGCGCCAAAATTTGAAATTCTTCTGTGTCCCCGAGTCTGAAGAGGAAAGTTGGGAAGAAACTGAACAAAAGATAAGACAATATCTGCAAAATCTCGAAACAAGTATCAAAGAAATTGTTCTTACATTCGCTTATATCGCTCCCGAAAACTCAACAATCTAGACAACATTTTCATCTAAATGGCACTGGCTCAAAATATCTTTCTAATAGACGCTGGCGGTTTTACTGTATCTTTATAGATTTCAAGAAAGCCTTTGATAATGTTCAACATTGTCAACTTTGGACAGCATTTGAAGGAGTCAACGTTAATGGAAAATTCCTAAGTATACTTATATCTGTCTACAATAATACAAAATCATGTATAAAAATCAACCAAAAACTAACAGATGTTTTAAACTGGTTAGTTGAAACCAGTCATGGCTGTGTGGCCATCCCAAAAAATTTCAGCATTCTTATAAACGATTTCATAAATTTTTACAAAACAAATGCGGTAAAGGAATGATTGTTTCTAACGAAATCAGTGAACTGTATGCGTTGATGTTTGCAGATGATATATCCAGCTGTCAAGATACTGTTTTACACCTCCAAAAACAAATAGATAATATATCAATTTCCACTAAAATAAAGGGCAGGAATATCAACGCAGACAAAACGAAGACAGTTCTATTACGAAATGGTGGAATTATGAAAAACAAAAAAAAAACAAAAAAAAAAAAAAAAAAAAAAAAAAAAAGAACACACACACACACAAAAAAAAAAAAAAAAAAAAAGGAGATTGTTCCTGGAAGGCGAACTGTTTGAAATTGTGCCTTTCTATGAATATCTATGGGTATACTTTACACCTAAACTATCATGGTGTGTTACTCTAGACAAACTGTCCTTACAAGCGACAAAAGCCTCGAACAATATTTTTAGGTGCCAAAAGAAATTTGGAAATATCGGGGCAAAAGATATATTTAAATTTTTCGACGCGACAGTTAAGCCGATCCTTTGCTATGCAGCCAGTATTTGGGGCGATTCTTACAACAAGAGGGTTGAAACAACACATACGAAGTTCTGCAAGGATAGTGTTTGCTATACAAATACTGCCTGATGCGTTTGCGCTTAGTGAATGTAGCAGCCTTTTATTATGTACAACCTATAATGTATATGTGAAGAGATATGATGACGATGAGTGGGTTTGTTTCTCAGGTGACGATGTCTTACCAGGGAATATGTACAGTTCTGGTGATATGTAGAATTTTCCTCAGGCTATCAGGCCTCAATTAATTGGAAACTAAAAACATAAAAAAGCATCAAACTACTGTCTTGATAGATTATCCGTTGGATACCAAACAACTGTCTTATACAGTCTATGGAGACAAAATGCCAAACTCAAACTTCTGTCTTTGGTTTAAACAGACGGCGTATGAAAGTTACCTCAAACCGTCGTTCTTGACTTTGCTTCAAACACCCTCTTAGTCATTTTCGGCTTCAAACCTCTTCGAAAAAGTCCCTGTGAAGCACTTCAAGTCTGCCTGAAGCTGGCCAGGAACGGTGTTGTGCTGAACCGCTGTCGGTCTGTGATTCAGACTGATTTGTTCAACCCTCACTGTCTAGGCTTGAACTGTGAGAAAAGACTTCTCAGCTTCGAACTGCTTGGAACGGGTCCGTTTGAGGCTGGGCCTGTATGGGACGTGTTGAAGCTACTGCCCGAGTCAGCCTGTCGTGTTTGGGACGAGTCTGAGCCTCTCTTGAGCTGAACTGTTTGAGGCTGGTCCGTTCGTAACAACTCCCCGAGTCAGTCTATCGTGTTTGGAGTGAGCCTGGGCCTCTCTGAAACTGGTCTGTGTGGGGCTGGTCCGTTCCAAACGTATGCGAGCGTCGTTCTCTCCTCACCGTTATGGATGGAGACGAATGCTGAACCACCGTCGATCTGCTCAATCTTTTGTCGCCTATTTCCACAGCGTGAAAATTGGGATTTCTCTGTACTGGGTTACGGTAAAATACTGATATCTCCGCGTGTTGTTGAGACAGCGTAAACTGTTTTAAAGTTTGGCACTCTTATATTCATCAGTTATAAGTCGACAAAACAAGGTCACAATTTTGTGTTTCTAAAAGTGTCATGATTTCTTGACCTGATAATTTACCAAGACTTTAGACGTGAAATTACAATGTACCTATTGCAGAATATAACAAAACAGAAATGCATATTATTTAAGACAACTTAAACACTTATTGAAATTAAAATCTATGATTTATTCAAAAGAAACAATGTATTCCAAAAATAGTACTAAAGCATCAAATGATCAAAGTACTCCCGGTACTCACAATGATAGACATTAAACTATATACAACATGCGGTACTGCCTGTACCTTACAGATTATTTCTGAGAGTATAATTGTATTAAGAACTGGTTACATCTCCTTCCCCTTGAGCGCCATAGATATTCGAAACAGTGTTATTTTCACTTCATAATGCTGGTGGAGACACTTGGGCCACCTCAGTTAAGCGATTATTGTATAGTTTTGGTTTTGGATATGTATGAATGCTCATGACGCGGGAGAATACGAGCTGTTTTTAAGCACTTTCAAACAAAGATTAATTGTTTGTTCGAGCCAAAAAATACACAGTGAAATAGAGTGAGCGCCAATAGGCAAATATTACCAGTATTAAAAGTCACTTCGAACAGTGTAAAATATTTTATCTATAAATATTATTTATAACTTGAAAACAGTACTTACTAACTTTAGAAGTTCTGGTCACCAGTTGAAGGTAGAAAAGGGCAGACACCTAGGTATTGATAAAAAGTTAAGGTACTGTCCAATTTGCCTCACCTTGAACAATCGAGTTGTTGTAAATGAGTTACACTTCTTTCTTCATTGCAAGTTTTTTTTCAAAATACCCGTAAATTCTATTTCCTACCCAAATGGTCACAAAACATACCGTCCGAAACTTTCTATGATATAATGTCTTCAAAAGATCAAGACTGTATATTTCGCATGGCTAGATATTTATATTAAACGTGATAAACAGATTTTAAACAATCGAGAAAATCATTATCTTATTGCTTTCTCTATCACTCGACGTGATATTAATCTGTTTTGTAAAATTTGTATTGAAGGCGGCCAGAGGCCTAAATTACTGCATAAATCATCGTATGTTACTGTTTTGTAAAACAGATTGTTTACATTTAGCAACTGCTAGGCTTTTCATCCTTGGAGGGCCAAATCAATGAAATAAACCTATTCAGTCAGGAAAAGCAGTCAAAGTCTCATTACTTCTAAAATATGTGACAAAGTAACAAACAGAGACGATCCAAGACCAGGCTGCATGTTCCGTGCAGTCTCGACTTGATTTACATTGTTGCATAAATAATGTAAGCCGGTTCCCGTGTTTTAGGTGTTAAAAGGTTGCGAACATTTAAAAAGTCCAATGTAGAGGCCAAGATTCTCTGCAAATCGGTTAACATGAGAATAATATGTTTTGTAAAACTGTACGATAGGTCTATATCCTGGTGTCAAAGAAAAATGAATGTTGTTATTGCCATAATCCAGCATTGGAAAGTCTCTTGTGTTTTTCTCGAAATTACTTCCGGACGCTTATGGCTGTACACGACTTTTCTTTTACGATATACAAAGGCCCAAACACCAGAGGGTAGGAAGGAATGAGAAAATTTGCGAGATTGATATTTTCGAATATCTTGATTTTGACTGAAGATTGAAAAGGATCTAAAGATTAAATGGCATAACCATTGACTCATATACTGTCATTATCATCGTTGGAGTTCTTTTTGGAGTTCTCTTGAGACCAGGAATGTTATGTGTACTTTGTGACTTTCTCAGATTTTGGATTAACGGAATTGTAACCTTTTAAGACAGTTTAAATTGTTTAGACACTTTGAAGTGTAAGTAGGAATTTATACTCTAATTTGTATAATGAATTACTGTGTTTTGGATTATCAAAAGATAGAGGAGCTCTTCTGTTTTTTTTTTTTTTAAATCTATTATACCGTCATTGAAGCTGTAATCATTCTGTATCCAAGACACCGTAATAGTCGGTATAGGTTTTATGCCATTAATCATGTGAAGGAACTGTATGAGTTTAATAAAAATCCGACCACAACAAGACCAATAGACAGACAGACAGATGGAATGATGGATGGAAAGGCGTACGGACGACGATAATAACGTCATGACATAACCTTTGTATGCTGTAAGCCAGTAGAGATAAAAAGACGAAGGCATAAATACGCACACAAAGGGGAGCCGTTGTTTTAAGTGGACTTAAACCCATTGAGACAGCATATTAATAAGTAGCCATGTTGAAAAAAATAATATTGAAAAAGTCCGAATACGATCAATATCTCAAAAACAATTGTTTGGTATCCAGCCAAATCTGATAGAGTATTTTTAATCGTTGTATTAAAAAATCCTGCAAGTTTTGAAGAAAAAGTAATAATAATGTTGACTTTGTTTAGTAAACAAGACTAAGTGATCAAATGGCTCCTCCCTGATTGATCGCTGAATTTTCTTCATTTTTAATAGGATTCAATACCTTGATGATACAAATAAGTTGTGCAAGTTTCAAAAAGTGGATCCAAAATGTGAAGTTGTAAACATGAAATGTAAAATTTTTAACTTTTAATGGCTACTTTTTTCTTACTTTTTGTCGAACTTCTTTTAAGATCAATGGACTTCAAGCTTTTAATGATTAAACTTTTTAAAAAAAAAACTATGCAAATATCACGAAAATCCAATTTCAAATGCAGACTCTATTGCATAACTAATAAAAGACTAGAGGAAGGACGGTCAGATAGACCACACCATGACATAAGCTCTGCTGGCCTTTGGCCAGTAATAGAGCTTTAAAAAAGAGGTTTTATATTTATATTCCTGAACTTTTGACCCCATCAATAATATATATACACACACACACACACACACACACACACACACACACACACACACACACAAACACACACGATGTGTTATACTCGTAGCTTAAGGAGAGTTTTGCTCAATTTCTGTTTTGGCAGTAACACTCCATGGGGAATTTTTAAGGTAAGTTGTTTTCCTATCTAAACGCTAACTAAACTCTATGCTGATTGATAGACTGCTGTAGATACAGTACAGTTCGCGCGTTTTTTGCTATTTTCGCTCTCCGCGGTGGACCTAGCGCGGACTCAACGCGGCGATGTTAAAACACAGGTGAACGCGGACCGATCTCAAATGCGGCGATCCCTGGCGGACCACGGCGGTCTGGTTACGCAATAAAAACGACGCGATGACTCCGCCGCGAAAAGACAGGTAAGTTTCTTTTCAGTGTAGCAAATGATTCAAGAATGAACCGAAATTACGCACCATTTTACTCTTTTACAAAGTCGTATTACATGTATGTATCTACATGAGAATTTTTTTATATCAGAAAGAAAAAAGATGATGAGTAGTCATCATTGCCTAGCGAATTATTCAACGGACATTGATTTAAATGGTTATAAAACCAAAACACTTAAACCTTTAACCACACATCCCGAGTTTTAAGTGCCGTGAAGAACAAGGGTTTCGAAAACATTGTAGAAAAAAAAGAACAGACCGGCAACCAGCATTTTCTCCTCTTATGCAATGTTTATCTACCCTGTCACACACTCTTCAACAATTACGAGTGATTTTCACATTTCCTTAACTCTTTACCAAACGACAAAACGACTTGTTCAAATTAAAAAAAAAAAAAAAAAAAAAGAAATTTGCAGACGAAATTCTGAATCTAACTCAAAATATAAAACTTATTTTTATCAGGTGGGAACATTGTGGGAAAAAGAAGAAAATGGTGGTTAGAGACATAATGACAGCGCCGACATGTATTGTCACGGAGAAATATTTCATGAGCTGCTCTTAGGCCTATTAGGTCTTGACTCTTGAGCTTATTTTTTTCCTACTAATGATAACGATCACTAGCATACAAAATGTTTATTTTTACACATTGATATAATTATCTGCACATGTTCATTACAAAATAAATGAATGAATCTCGCAGGACCGAATGGATAAAATCAAACACCCTGGTTCTTCCGTGAGGGTTTTGTTTAAAAATTAACTCTTTACAAAGGCACAAAAATTTATTCTTTTCCAAATTGAAAGCATATGCAGACGACAACTAAATGTAGCAAAAGTGGCATTTGTGTTTAATATGATAGAAAACATTCTGGGACAAGGAGAAAAGGCCCGCTACTATCATTTTCTCCTTTCCTTACAATGAAGACTTCTTCCCAATAGGTAGATAAAAATCAGGATTGTGTGGTTAGGACTTAAATCAAGACTGAAAATCACAATATGCTAGGAAATTGAGGAAGAAAGGGTATTAAGTTTAAACGACTTGCCAGCATGAATTTCACAGTACGTCACACAGACGTTGTGTGCACAATGTTTCTAAGACGTTGACATCAAAGAAATGCCGGTCAAACTTTACCCTTCCATTAAACCTGACCGTCCTAGATGCTTGGTTTTTTTTACTGTTATTATGGCAATGTTTTTGTCGGTGTTCAGAGCAATTTGAAATTCGATTTGGTTTTATTTCCCGGAGGTTTATAAGTAATCAGTGTCGCTATCTAGAATGTCCGCACCACTCCACGTTAAACACAACTTTTATCATTTTTAGGATCGTAATAACTCAGCTGTACATAAGTGTAGGCAAATGTCTGTAAGTCGACTGTAACTCTTGCGGACGCTTAACATTAATAAATTTTTTTTTCAGGCAATACAAAAACGACAAAATATTGCAAAGTAAGGCCTGATATGGGTTAGAACATTTCACACACTGTCAGCTTGTTCCTATATCCAATATCATTACATGTATAGTGTTAAGCACTATTCTCAACATGATTCCAGTCTTCTCAAGGCTGCCAGCTAGTGCATCTGCATCTCTTTTCCAGTACTTTGTAAAATTATTTTTCAAGACAATGAAGACACTGATTGCTGTCCTATACACAAATCGTAGAAACAATGCTCAGTTGTCAGAGAAGAATGAATCCTGTCGTAATGACCAATATCAATCCTCGAAACGAGTTTTTCGAGTTGGGATTCCGCGTCACAAACCTGCATTACTAGCCAGCTAACGTGCTCGGTAGATTCAAGATCGGATATCATGTTCTGAAATATCATGGGAGGATTTGAAGATCAGTGGAGAAAGGGTTCGGTTTGTAAACTAAATCTTAGCGTGTTAAACTTTCCAAAGTGTGAAATAATATAAGGGTTTGATTAACAAAAGACGCGTGCAATTTGCAAAATAAAGATTATCAACCTCGAGATTTGGCTGATCTTGTTCTAAAGTTGGAAGATAGGTAAACTTGACCTTTAACCGTTCAACAGACGACAAAATTTTAAACTCACCGATATTGAAAGCATATTGGCTCAAATGAGAAAAGTCGTCTTAAAAAGGTTGGGATACGTTGTGGGAAAATGTTAGCAAAATTTTTCCCCTAACCCACAATGTTTTCCAAAGCTTTCTGTTTTGCGATCGTTAAGACTCGTGCTTGTGTTGTAATGGGTTAACCAGTTGGGAAAAATGATATCTGTTTGTACAATGTAACTGGTTGTGTTTGTCTCTATGTACATGTGATAAAATGAAGAAGAGCATGTGATGATTGTTTTCGTTCCTAAAGACTGGTATATCTATGATTACGACCTATTATTTTGTGTGTGTGTGTGTGTACGAGACAACATTCCGTCATTTTCTAAAAGATAAAGGGTTAGGGTTTCATACACAAATGACACGTGTTAACTCTTTACCAGACCTCCAAATCTTAGCCATATCCAATTTTATAACATTTGCAGATGACTAAATGTAATTCAAACAACGAAATTTGTCTTTCCAGTGGTTGAAAACGTGGTCGGAAGAGAAGCAGCTGCTCATAATCGGCACATTTTCTTCTCCTACACTGGTTTCTCGAGGCTCTTAAAACTTGGGATTATTTGGTAAAGGGTTAAAAATATACGGACAACCCCGCCTGTTTTTATTGCCAAATTTGGTTGTCGGGGTGTAGATAAGCTTTAACCCTTAATCCGTACAGCATTAAATAATGGAGCTGAACCGTCTGTGAAGAAGACGAAGATTATGAACTTTTCACAATTGTTTTGAGTTAGAACATGTCTTAGAATATTAGAGTAAAAAGATAAATTGCTTGTTACCTGCATTGTCTTTTTTCCTCAATGTTTTCAAAAGCCGAATAGTATTATTTGGTAAACGCTTAACACACCGAGTGCAGCTTAAATTCCTTTCAGTCTCGTTTACAGACGATGTAAACAAAGATCATGCTGCATGTTAAACGCAATCTCTTACAACTATATGTACTGTGAATTATTCTAGCCGAGACAAGATTGAGATCTTTAAATTCTCGGTTCTTCGTATGGAGGAGTTCTTTTGAAGTGTTTTAGGATAAACTAGGGTAAAGCCTGTACCAGCGATCTAGGGTTGAAAGAGCGTTAAAAAGAGCCCGAGTATAAAGGTTTTGAAAACACCGTTGGGAAAGGAGAAAATGCTGTTAAGCAATATACCATCCTAGTTCCACGATATTGTCTACTTTTCAAAGAGAAACCCGATCATTTGAGACACACTAAATTTGTCGTCTGCAAATGCATACAAATTGAACAAGTCTAGAAATTTGTCGCCTTATTCAGATGTAGAATGCGGATAGCATAGGCTCCGCGGCAAGATTTGTTTGTAGGATGTATAATGCCGTTTCAACATATTTCATTTACATGGCAGTGGCCAGTGAACCTATTCAAGATTACCAGGAATTTCTTTTAACAATAACGTTACTCCACACAGTATTCGTCCAAGTTACTTGTGGCATAGATAGTACCAATGCCGAGAGAGAGAGAGAGAGAGAGAGAGAGAGAGAGAGAGAGAGAGAGAGAGAGAGAGTGAGAGTGAGTGGAGGATTGGGGATAATGAGATTTTCCAATGCTATTTTTTATATGAAGAAATACATGTCATCAGACGGCTGTTGCATGACCTTATGCTGTCTTTTACAAAGTCAGTATTAAAAGCCCAACAGCAAAAAAAAAAAAAAAAAAAAAAAGCACTGCAGGTGTTAACATTCATTTAAATTTAAACAGTTCCACTTAAAATTATGGAAAATATTCCGAGGATGACAATCTGTGTATTCTGTCCAAATGTAAGTAGCAAACAGAAAAAATCATGTCAAAATCAGGCAAAAAGTAAATTTAAGATACAGTGACTTGCCAACTTTTAACCTAATTTTAGTATTAATTTGTTAGATATGCATTAGAACCCTTTTTCACAGAGTATGGCTCATTTATTTGCACTCAACGAGGAAATAACTGTTTGGTTGTTTTAGTAGGTCAGCCGATTACCCTTTAGAAGGGAAACGGCTTTATTTAGTGTAATGGTGATTTTCTTCATTTTGTTATAACAATTTGTATTGACATTGAAATTTCATATCGATATCGATTTTTCCAAAAATGATGATGAAATAGAAATAATATTGTGTATCCAATTCAGTTCACTCCTTATAGTAAACATTTTAACCTATTTCCTTCTTTAAATGCCTATTCAATCACTTTTTCTTGCATGAATGACATGTGTTGTGTTGTGCGATTAAATAGCGAAAAAGTCTTCAAGACAATTTTTTTGGCTGTTTGAGTATAACAAAGTCTTTCATAATCTCGGACAGTCTAAATCCAAGATGTGAACGCATGACGTTTTCTGATTTTGGTCTGCTCTGCAAAAGCAACTTTATGCTGTAAGGTTTGAGATGCTGAAGACAACTCCAGTCACGTTTTCGAAAACTATGAGGATCAAGATTCTGGCGAAAGTTAAATCCATTCCGGTATGGTACGATACACCCTGATATTTGGTGAGATATTCTAGCCGAGATAACCTTCAAGTCCAAAAGATTACATTACGTTCAGCAATGTTGATGGGATAGGATCCGCCAATATCTAGGCCTAATAGCAGCAAGATGACGAGAGAGAGAGAGGGAGATGTAACCATTTTTCCGGTTTAAAAATAACTTTGGTGAAAAAAGGAGAAAATATTCCAAACATTTTAAGCGACATATTTCTAGACATTCGGTGCGATTCGAATATTTTACTTTCTTACAGAAAATAAATAGATCTTTAATTATTTTGACTTACCAAATGAACGGGTAATCCATTATCGGAATCTAAGTAGTAAATATTCAAGAAGGGTTAGATAAGGTCGTATAAAAAAAGTGTCAGTCAGTTTAGTATGACACGTGCGTGTGGAACTAACAACTGGGACAGTACTTCACACTGCCGGAGTGCTATACCAACATCAAAGGAATATCGAGTTAACCTTTGCCTCTCCTTGTGTTAAGTTTGGATATATGTTATTTAACCCTTTACTAAACGACAAAATTTTAGACTAGTCCAGATTGAAAGCACTTGCAGACGACAAAATAAATGTAACTCAAAAATTGAAATTTGTTTCCAGCAGGGAAGGAAACATTGTGGGAAAAGGAGAAAATGCTGGTTACCAGCATATTCTCCTTTCCCCACAATGTTTTCAAAAGGCTTTTATCTCAGCGTCGTAAAAAACCAGGGATTGTTTGGTAAAGGGTTAAAAAGAAATGAAAAGAACGGATTTTTGTTGAAGAGAACAACAGGAACATTTTAGTTTAGAATGTGGACCGATGTTTTGTTTTTCAAACGATCCGACCTGTATTTTGAAAAGGCTAAATATATATAAAAGTTTTATTCGTTACCCTTTGATTTCCTTACTTCAAGAGACTGAGAAAATGAAGATAAACACTGTGGTATTATACAGGGTAGCATACTTTTTTAAAATTGTCTTTCAGTTTTTATTTATCAATCGAATAAAAAACAAATGGCTAATAACTGCTATATCTGTTTCATCTAATGAAGGATTAGAAAGGATGTTTGATGAAAAAATACCAGAGGCCTGTTGTACATGGACTTGTAAATTGAACGTTTTTTTTTTCCATTGTGCAGTTTCAGACCGCGGGTGTATTGGTAAATTTTCGGTAATGCTACATTACACGTTTTTGTATTTTAACCCATTAAACGGCATTCACAACAATAATTGCCTTTGCGACTTATATAAATCAATTTCAGGCTGCACGAAATGTGCAGTCTGATTTTGGATTTATACTTTGCGCTCTTGTAGGACATTGACGAAAACAACATTGAAAAAATGCTGGTTTTTGGGTCTTTTTTTTAAAATTAAATTGTAGAGTATGTAAGGAGTTTTCGG
This sequence comes from Hippopus hippopus, assembly GCA_946811185.2. Classification (NCBI taxonomy): domain Eukaryota; kingdom Metazoa; phylum Mollusca; class Bivalvia; order Cardiida; family Cardiidae; genus Hippopus; species Hippopus hippopus. Next base: position 62,893,338 of record OX328103.1, on the reverse strand, counting down.
CGCTCTATGGGTTAAGTTATTAATTGGGATTCCAGAGTTTTTCCTCTTCTCAATTACACGGTGCTGAGTCACAAACAATCAGGAAGTAGTAACTTTGGTTTTCGGTTTTTGGAATCAAGTATGAAATTGGTTTTTCTAAAGTTTCATATCGCTAAAACTAAATGTGCGATAGGCCTACAAGTTTGTAACTTAGCGAATAGCTGAATTAAATGAAATATAACGTTTTGCGGCATCATAACTAAAGTAATCCCTGTAGGCAATGCTTATATTAGCATTTAAAGGTACGAAAATGTTGCGGTCGTAATGGAAGAATTAATTCTTGGTTCTCGAAAACAGTGGTTCTCTAAAACAGTGGGGAAAATTACAGATATTTATGTATAAAAATTTACCGTCATCCGGCGATGTATTCCCCCGCGATCTCTCGCAAGTCGCCGCGATTCACCGCGATTACCGCCTGCTGTGAAGCTGCCCGATATTTTTTCAGGCTGCGGTGAGAAGTCCGCCGCGTTTCCCCTACTTTTACCTTTGCAGCAGATTTGCCGCAGACAAATTGGTCCGCCGCATCTCGCGGACTTGAGCAAAAAACGCGAGAACTGTACTATATACTGACAGCTGACCTCGAGTGTATTTGTGCCTTGACTTAAGGATCGTCTGTGGTATGGACATTTTCCTTATTGATCGTTTGCAGTGTTAATCATTTAGACGCATGTAGAGGTTGAGATAATGATATTTGGCCATTATAGTCTGTTAAATGGTAACAGACCTTGTGTGTATTTCTGACGACCCCTGCATTATTTGTAGTTCGAAATGTAAAGGAAATCTGGGAAATCTCCTTCTAGTTCATTGCAACACATGTTAATTTTAACGATATGAATCATGTTCTAGGAAAAGGGGATTTCATGCATCTCCGTGATGCATTATACCATGCAAATCATCACACAAATATGAATCCAGAAAACCCATTTCTCTAACAATCAACTGAGTCATGATTTAAACTGGTCATGTAGCTGCAGAAAATTGACCAACAGCAAAAAGCTTCTGACCGCGCAGGCTGACCTAGATCGATACTTTTTGAAATGGCACTAAGCCCCTATTTTACAGAGCATGGCTCATATATATGAACCGTCCTTGGCAAAAATGGGCTTAATGTATTTCCGTGATGCATGATACAAAGCAAGCCATCAAATACTCCATTATAACCAGTAATTTTTTTTTAAACAATTGACTTAGTCATAAGGTAGACTTGGCCTTGGACATACAAAAATTGACCAATAGCGAAAAGTTTCGGCCCGGGTCAGCCTGCACGGACTGCACAGGCTGATCCGGGCCGATATTTTTCGCAGATGTATTAAGCCCATTTTCACAAAGCATGGCTCATATGTACTGATCGATTACTGGCTTTATGGTAGAACTGACCTTGTGCCTATTTCTGATTTGACTCCTGGACTATTCATGTCTAGGAACAGCCGACTCTAAGTCATTTTCTCGACTTATCATTTAAACCATCTAATGACTGAGAGAATGACAGTTAGCTCGGTCTTTCAAAATAAAAGTCTATACAAAACAAATTGACTTTGCGTTATCTTTGACTTAAATCAAGGTTTATCTATGGCCTGGAACAGCGGACGAACCCTACTCTACTCTGTTGCACAACTTGTCTGATTATCGATTAAGAGAATAATATTTAGCCTTATATTTCACGATATCAAATTACAGCTGACCTTACAAGTAAGTCTGACTTAAAAACCATCTGTGGCCAAGGAACAGTCGACGAGGAACTTCTGGAAAGCCCTGCTATAATCTACTGTACAAACTTGTCCTTATACTGATTGCCAGAGTTATAAATAGCCTTACATTTCAAGATACAACTCATTTAATCGTAACTCACATTGTTTGTATCTCTGACTTTACCCCTGGATCATCTGTGGCCACGAAAAGCCGACGAGGAACTCCAGGGAAGCTCTGTTCTAAGTAGTTGTACCACCTGCCTACTAGAAGCATATACTCATCAAGGAAGTGATACTTGGCTTCACCCATTAACTTGTCCGTCCGACGAATTTGAACCCTGCATGAAGATCATAGAAAAACATGCTGGTTCCGACCAATATTTCGAACTGACCGATGTATATGGAGTATATGATATCTTCATATAAACGAAAATTCTTTGTTAATCCCTTTAATGTATATTCAGATATCATAGAAATTGTAGTCAAAAGCAGTTCATCTTTTGTGTACCATTACCTGTAACACGGATTAGCGCTGCACCAGAATTTCATTATTACACATATAAACAATTTCATTGTATAAATGTAATGAGAACTGAGTTACAAACCAGTCCAAGCAATTCCGTACTTCTATCAGCTAATGTTTCTCTCTTACGGACTTTTGAAGTAAGGCACTGTCAAAATCCACATGCAAAAAAAAAAAGTCGATTACAACCCTGGTGTTTTAAAATCTCTAAAATTCGTTAAATCTGCAACAGTCAGTACATAGTATGGCCACCATTAGCCCGAATACAAGCTGGAACTCTTCTGGGCAATTTGAGTGGCCAGCAAGATTTTCAGAACTCAATCCGATTGAGCATGTATCGGTAGGCGTGTCAATGATGTAAATGTGAGGCCTCAGAACCTCAAACACCTTGAGCAACATTTGAGTCAGGAATGGCAGGATATTCCACAACAACAGCTGGGTGGCTCGATCTGGTTAATGCCCAGAAGAGTTCAAGCTTGTATTCGCGCTAATGGTGGCCATACCGTGTACTGACTGTGTCCCGGTTGCAGATTGACCGAATTTTAGAGATTTTTAAAACATCAGGGTAGTATACCACTTTTTTGCATATGGATTTAGACAGTGCCTTACTTCAAAAGCCTGAAAGTGAGAAACATTATCTGATAGAAGTACGGAATCGCTTGGACTGGTTTATAACTCAATACTCATTACATTTATACAATAAAATGGTCTGTAAGTGTAATAATGAAATTTTGGTGTAGCGGTAATTCATTGTTGCTTAACACGTTGTGAGGAGTATGTATTTTTTTCAAACAAAATTGATAAAAAGTATCTTGGCTACCAACAAGTCCCAAAAGGTCCCGAGTTCGAGACCCAGGAGCGGATGTCAACTTTGGGATTTTTCACTGGTCTACACATTCGGCGCGAGTACTGGTGTAGTTCCCTGGAAGCAGAATCGAGAGAGATTAATATAAGTTGTAAGAACTTGTTTATCAATTGGTTGTAAAATATATCTGTTTAAACTAACAATAATCGTGTAACTGGATTTCTAAATCGACTCGTAAAATGAACAACGTTATATAATTGTTCCCATTGTGTGAATCGTTTTTGATCGGTCAAAATCGGGTCATGTGATGAAAATAACGTCATACCAATTTTCGATAAACGCAGTTGGACTACTTTCGGTTTTTCCAATTTGTTGTGTAATATCTAATTTAAATAGATTTCGTGTAAGCTCCTTAAGTGTTATTTTAAGATTTCCATTGCTAAATCAGTCCAATGCCGAAAGATTGATTTCTTCGCTTAAAGAAACTGGGAAGAAAAAAACAAAAAAAAAAAAAACTTCCGAATAAACATTAACAAATTGGTGAATATTTATTTTCTTTATTTGCACCCTAAACATAAAACTTACACCGTACCAAAAGTGAGTCAAGTATTTGAATTGTCGACGTCATCAGTTACATCATACAATACGTCAGCGGTCGATTTCTATGAAACCCAGATCACTGAGTACAATAAAGTGCACTGTGTTAATAGAAAATTTACTCTTCATTTAAATGAAGTTAATTTCTTGTTTCGTGATGGAGTTGTTCTGAGTTTGTTTATCGCGAGGATTTAAATTTATAAAAAGTGGGTACTGCTGTCTACTGATCAGAAAACGCTCATCGTGGATTTGATAAAAAGTGGAATGAAAGCTAGCAATGTTGCAGAAAGTGAATGCACTGTGTCAAAAATTTTAAAATGTTGGCGTAATAGGTGTGATTTTTAAAACAAGCCTAGATCTGGGAGACGAGAATAGTTGACGGATCGGTCTAGAAGTGAACGTGTTACAGTAAGAATTGTTTATTAATTCAAACAGACGACTTAAAAAGAAATAACTGCATTGGTGGATTTTGGTTGCACTTGTGAAAGTGTCTCGTAGGACTGTTCAGCGAAGCTTACATGATTTCAGATCGGAATATTGTCACATTATTCCAGTTTGTTGGTTAACAACGTGTGACACCATAATTTACATTCAAATAAGCGGTACACGAGACGGTGACGTCATTCACTTAATAGCTTGAAAGAAAACTTGGATGGTCTTAATATGTTGGGTACAGATACCCCTCGAGAACAGATCTGCCGATGGTATCATATGTAAACCTATTCTTTACAAGATGTCTATAAAAATGTCACTCGATGAACATACTGTCCGCTCAGCCTCAAGTTCAGATAGTTGACAGGATTTTCCAGACAGTATCAGAAATTTCTATTTTCTTTGATAAATCATTAAAAGTATTGATTTCGAAATCGGCATAATGGCCGTCTTCGACCGAAAAAATATTTTGCAAAGCTAAAAATACACTGTGTATGCAGACGCATGTCACAAAGTATCCGCCATTTAAAGTAACTCGTGTTTACTGTTGTAGATCTGTTTGTCCGTGTTTTTTCCTTTCTATCATTTTCAAGTTAATAGCGAGTGCAATTATAAGGGTTGCGTGTTTATTTTTGTGTTGCCATCGAGGAAAAAAAAAAAAAAAAAAAAAATGCAATTGCCTTATTACATGGCTTAACATGAGACCTTCGGGCGTTATTTGCCATGTAATAAGACAATTGCATTTTATTTCTTGATGCAACACATACATAATTATGCAATCAACCCTTTAGTGGGGAAAACGATTTTTTGAAATTGGTCAATGCTATGATATTTTTTAAACAAGATGCATCATTAAGATACTGTATATCGGGATTTCGCGTCCCAAAATTTTCGCCAGTTTGGTCAAATTCAAATTTTCACGTTTCTTATTTTTAGGAATTCATTGGTATGTTTCTATTTTCCGCGAAATGTTCAATATATGATAGAAATAAACCCACCAAAAATATTGATCGGTATGTCTAATATTACACACAGGACGCATTAGCACATACGTAAAATGAGAAAAAAGCTACAATGACAATATTACCCATAATAGTTAGGTATTTCAAAATCTCAAAATTACCCCTTTTCCCAGCGATTTCAATGTAATATATAAAACATAAATAGGAAAAGATTTTTTTTTTTCAAATCTTAGATTACTGGTATTACCTTGTCGGTCAATTTAATCACAATTTGTAGTATCATTTGACTAAAAATAAACACTGGCACACTAAGCGAAACGAGTTTGCTCAAGCTTCAGTATAATGATTACCGGTATCTGACGTCAACTCTCCCTATAAATTTAAAGATCATTGTGTGAAGTCTTTTTTTTTTTTTTTTTTTTTAAGATTTTTTTTCTCTTGATATTTCGTGACAAACGAAGGACTTTTTGATCGAATGGAATATTTAGCGAATATAATTTTCGCGAGAATGACCATCCGCGAAAATAGCGAAAATTTCCTTCCCGCGAAAAAAAAAAAAAAAAAAACAAAAAAAAAACAAAAAAAAAACACGATATACAGTATCGTGGGAAATAATTACCTCGGCAGTGCCAGGGTAATTTAACCTTTCCGACAGACTTGTCTTAAGATTTTCGAGACATTATAGTCAGTTGTGATGATCATTAAAGAAAAATACCGAATTTGCTATGTTGAGGCGTTGAATAAGGTCGCCTTTTTTTCTGAATCGATCATACGACTGAATCTTCGTTTCAACCTGTAGGACTCTTTTATCTAAATCAGTACCTACTGAAATTAAGTTGCAGCAGTCTACTTTGAACATAGAATTAAACAGGGGTTATTAACATACAATGACGTGTAAAGTATAAACACATCAAGATACTGTAACAATAATTTATAACACGAAAGGGACAATTCAAACAGCTGCATATCTAGTAATAAACAAAAACAGATATTTATATCATGTGTGACGACTAAGAGCTTCATCTATGATCAACTCTTCCTATAAAACAGATTGAAGGTATTTTTTAGCTAATTCAGATATTCATTGAAATATGTATCCAATATCTCATTTCTTCTCTTGTTGGAACAATTCAAAGTTTATTGTTAAAAAATAAAAATAAAAAGTAGTAGATGTTAACCCGACTATAGGCGAGCAGAAACCGAGTTTCGCTTCCTCTCTCTTGAGAAACTTAGATGTGGCCTTCGTTGGTCTGAAGACATAACTAGATATCTGCCCGGCCCACCACAAAAACGGGTAGCCATGGAAACGCGCCATGGAATCTGCCAGGTCTTCTGGAACAGCCGGCGGAAAGAATTCAGCTTTGTATTTATTTAGGGTTATCACAAAACTAACAACTTGAAATCTCTCGGCATCTTAAAATAAATGGAAACAACAAAGTACAATTAGTTCAAAAGAAATAAATGCTATAGTCATCTTACAAGACAGTAAACATAAGACATCATGACTACAGATAACATGGAAGTTATTCAGGTCTGAAATGAATACAAAATACCTGGAAGCTGTCAAAGATGAAAAGACAGCACAGTTACATAAAGCACCCTGAATACAGATAACCTTAAAACATCGAACATCATAAAAGAAACGAAACAAAATACAGTCAAAGAAACAATTTAAAAACGTCCAAAAGAAAGCAAGCATAAAGTAAATTAAATGGAGACATCTTTGGAACTTTTGACATCTCTTGCAGCGCTCAACCCACATTTACTTGCTTATGCAAACATTATACATCGTAAGTAAACTGCACAGAAAGTGCAATTGATCTTGAATTTACACTGTCTGTTTTTTGGCAGATAGTCTGACAAGAAAAGCTTTGAAAATGCAATGTCTACATCATTAGTAAGTAATAACTCGGATTGCCATTCTCATTTATCTAGCAGTTTATGAGTACAAGTGTTTTAAAAAAAAAATACAATGACAACAAGGAAATCTTGTTTATTGAAACGCAATAATACTAATACACATCAGTAAAGCAGACATTCTATGGAACACTTCTATGTCTCACATAATCCTACTGTTCATGTTTGACTAGAATAGAGCAAAAGAAATCAATAATTGAATAATTTTTGTTTGAACATATTTTATAGTCCTAGATTTAGTTTCATTATGGTTTTCATTTCCTTGAAAGATCGACCGGCTATATTAAGATGTGATTATCCGCAGATTTGTTGACTGTAATGTATCAGTAAAATCTATCTCTCATTTAGGCATATCGAGTCTCTCCATCTCAAATTAGAACATTGTGCTCTGGTGTGTCAAAAGTGTTACTTCGGAAATTCTGATAGTCACACAGGACAGGGGCTCCGCCAGCAATACAGCAAAGATGAATCCCATAGCCAAGGTGTCAGTCTACTTTCAACGTAAGGGCTTTACATTTGCTTTTTCTCTCAAAAACTTTTAGCTAAATGAAATTTATGTCGGAGCCAGAGCTTCGACGATACCGATTTGCTGTGCACCCGCAAACTACATATCGACATGCAAAACATCACTCGTAGACTTGTAAAAATGGTACGTTTGAATTTGTTTTATAGAGTAGAACGATATAAATAAACAGACACCTGAGGTTAGGTAAGATGGGTGTGGGTGTGAGAGAGAGAGAGAGAGAGAGAGAGAGAGAGAGAGAGAGAGAGAGAGAGAGAGAGAGAGACTGCTCACCCTTGTCCCATTGGCTGTTATTTACTCCTACTGCTGATGTACACGTGGAACTCAAAGGCATTAAGGACGGTATCGACGATGGCTGCACCGTGACTGTCCGATTTGTAGCATAGCCTAGCATTAGGCAAAAACCAATGGTATTTATTTTACATCCAAACCCACAACCAGGATGGATTATGCACTTAATCTTTCTTGTCGTATTACAGGACACGGGATTCTGTAACGATAATTACAACATACTAACTAGACCCACATTAAAAGTATTTACATTTATGAAGGTCGCAGCAAATGCACAGCACAATATAATAAACTAACCAACCCAACACGAACTTGTTCCAGAGATTTCAACTCTTTCATAATAAAGCTGATTTCTTTGGGCAGCTGAAATACAATCAACTATAACGCAGAAAGATTTATGTCATACGCTTTACTAGACATGCGGTTAAAGTAGATCGCGTTTCAATTCATGCCTTCCACATAAGCTCATTTTTTCCTATAACGCTGAAAGGTAGTAAGAACGATTCGATGATAAATGTAGATACAGGTATTAATAGGGCAAAGCCTAAATGCGAGCGATAAAAGTGTTTTGAATAATAGATAAATGCACCCAATTATAGTCCATTTCCTCAAAGGTTGTTATAGATTCTAAGCTAAGCCACTCGATGCTAAAAAAAAAAAAAAAAAAAATCTGGCAGTGTCCTATTAATAGGGCAAAGCCTAAATGCGAGCGATAAAAGTGTTTTGAATAATAGATAAACGCATCCAATTATAGTCCATTTCCTCAAAGGTTGTTATAGATTCTAAGCTGAGCCACTCGATGCTAAAAAAAAAAAAAAAAAAATCTGGCAGTGTCGGAACTAATGTAAACAAATGTGTATACGAGATTTCGTAATTTTTTCTTTTTCTAATTTTATTTCGAGTCAAAAGTTCAAATGCTAGCTAAGTTTATATTCTCTGAATATTATAAATGAAAGATTCTGACATGACACATGAATTTGACTCTGGAAACACAGTGAAACGGAAGCGTAGTAAGATCGACATCATTCTATATAGAGTGTATAAAGCAAGTCACCCGTGGCTATTCCATGTCCACGCTCTCGGGTTTTTATCAATGAAAGTCACTTGACGTAAACATGTGGAAAGCCATAGTTGTTGTATACCGTTCTTTTACACTTCATTGAACCGTTTTCATAATATATCGGTTCATTTTAACCATAAATAAAATGAAAATATGTTTATGTGGAACCTAACTTCGTAATATTGATCGACCATTTTAATGTATTGAACGGAATCGTCCACCTATTTATCCAAAGTAGCGTTATATGGTATCATTTCGACAACATATTACGCGAAAATTCCTTTGAATGAAACCAGTCGAATGATGTATTGAAACAACTGGTTTTATATGAAACCAGTTTAACGAGATATGTTACCATAACTAAATATTTGATAAGGATTCAATAATTTATTGAACGAAAATATGTTATATTAAACCACAGAACCACGATATGATTTCGCTTTAACATTATATTGAACGAAAAATCCCTTATACCATTCCGACCGAAATACATATTGAACCAAATTTCCTTATTTCAATCCAAATAACAATATATTAGACCAATATGCATCATATGATACCAGAATATTGCGATTTCAAATTTTATTTTACTGGGGAAAATACCGTTTCGGCCATTGCTGATCTAGATCCAAGATCATACTGCATATTTTGTGATCTTGATCTACACTATCTGCAAAAGTGCACCAAGTTGCGCTTAGCAGCCAAAGGGTTAATAAAGTTCTAACAATAAAGTATATCCTGAAACATAGAAAAACATCTGAACATAAGACATAAGAGAACTATTGCTCACTATTGCTCATTGCCAGTAGTTTCTCTATCATTATTTTCACGATTTATTATCAGTATTGATCACAATCTACACCACTTTCTCCATTTTTCCCCCTTTACCACATGGCTGGATTTTAGACTCGTTCATATTGAAAGCATTTGTAGTGTAAAAACTAAACATGACTCAAATCATAAGATTTGTTTTTCACAAAGTACCAGCATTTTCTCTTTTTTCCCACTATGTTTTTAAAAGCCTATTCCCTGGGGGTCGTTAAACTCAGAGTTGTTCGGTGAAGCGTTAAATATGAATTATATTGATAACGAGCGAAGCTCGTTTTGCGGTAACACCGTTCTAGATTTTTAAAAATAAAATTCCGACTTCGTTTTGGGTTTTAGTCTAAATCTAGAAGGGGATGACTAAAACTTGAGTGTCTTCCGGTTGGTCGCACAGCGGCACCCGTATCACAATCTTTCGCACAATTACGTCATTGGTCAAAAATAACAATAATTATCCACCGATCGGATGATTACTTAAAATTATCGAAAGTTTAATGAGTACAGATAATCTAATATCCTACTTACTTTCAGCGTATTAAACGTCTATTTTTGTATAAATATACGCAGCATTTGGTCTATGCTAGCAAATAATGACTACATTAATCATACTATTTTTATGTCATGAACGTGCCGTTGTTTCGCGGAAAATATTGTGTCTAAGAAATCATGACTAAACTAGTTTTTTGACTGTTTCAAAATACCATTTACAGAGAAAGCCGAAATTATGATTTGTGAAAAGGGGGCTTAATGCATCTGCGAAAACTACCGACTCAGGTGTGCCTGAGCTGTCCGTGCAAGCTGATCTGGATCGAAACTCTTTGCTAGTTCTATTGATCAATTTTCTGCCTGTCAAAGGACCATTACGCATGCCTTGTGATTTAGTCAGTTATCATACAAAATGGATAAGATCTATATGGATCTATAACTATGACTTGCTTGGTATCATGCATCACGGAGATGCATTAAACCTTCTTTTACCGCAATATGGGTCAAACATTATTCAAATTTTATAGACTAGAAGCTTGTTGATAGATCTAAAAGGTTGGGTTTTTTTTTTTACCATAAGTCGGATATCTATCCGATAACTCAGCAAATTTCATTCCTAGGATTGATGATAGATATAGTCATTACGACAGAATTCATTTCTCTCTCTACACTGATCACCGTTTCAACGATGGACGTGTAGGAAAGCAGATGTGATGAAAAAGGAAAGCTACAAATAATCTGATTTTGGCGATCTGCGCTCTTTCATTTTAAAGAAACTCCAGGTAAAAGATGGGCAGATGCTCTTTCTGCCATTGTTAGATCTACAACTTAAATATAACTTAAATATAGACTAGATCTATATGGGTTGAAACACAGTGTACCGATGATTGACGTGGACCTTACATTCATACAGAATTGTTTGTTTGAATGGAGTCTGACGTAGATTTCAACATTATTTCATAAGTAACGTTCGAAATGTGGATGGTCACAAAAACGGATTGGTATATCCGAAGATGTGTGTGTATGGGGGGCAGGAGAATCTTTTCCTCAGGCCATTTCTTGAAGAGCCTTTACAAGGATGAAACCAGTAAAACTCTCTTTTTTTATTATTGTAGAGCTATTATATTAATGTACAAATGAAGAAATGAAAGAAAGATTCTCTGTTAGTTTGATTATTTGTTTTCCTTTCGGTTGTATATATATTGCGGCAAGTGCACCTACCATGCGTTCCTAAAGTTTCTTTTACCAGTACTCTGCTCAATATTCATCCCAACATACTGGCTGATTCCTCGTAAAAATCAAAGTCGAAAAAAATCATAATTCTCCAAAGATGGAGAGATCAAGATGTTAATCAGGTCTGAGAATGATCAGATGTCGCTGCAGTAGCGGTGGAAACAATCCAATCAACCTTAATCACCAACTAAACCCTTCAAAATGTGGCGATTATACATGATTCTCTGGCGATCAAAGCCACTGGTGGTATTGCAGAAAGACAGCAGTGTTCTATGGAATGATATAGATCTATAAAAAGCGAAAGGTATTCTTTTTTCCCCTTCTCCTTTTTACATGCAATGTAAACATGTGATCGTGAATTTCTTCCTTTCCGTCTCTTCTTTTTTTCTCCCTCTTATAGATCTAGATCTACGCGCAGTGAGGAAATATCCTCGTAAAATGTTCTTTAAAAGTATGTGAACCAATAAACACTCCAAGTTATTTCTTTCTGGACATATATTAACAAAATTGCCGGAGAACTGTCTTTAATTTAAGGGAATCCGGGACTGTTCGCCCTATTTCACATGTGTACATCTACGAAAGAAGTATGCTTTCTACTTTTGACAACTCTCAAAATTAGTTTTGGCAAAGCTGGAATTCGAACTCGGAACCTTTTGATTTCAAGATCTAGAATCTAGCTCGTCATTCGAATTATTAGATATTTGTTCCACAAATCATTCACGTCGCTCGTATTGAGGTTTTGCCTATTTCATATTATCATTTACCAGCAATACTCAATGCAATGTTTCACAAGAACTTTCGGTTGGGGCTCACGTGTTTAATAATCACTACTCGTTGTAGCTTAACATACAATCATTGATAAGGTTACTCTGGCACATTAAATGTTCTTTGAGGATAATACATCGCTAAGTGATGTGTTTAAAACATAGAAATCACTATAATAATGAACAAGTTGTGAATAACCAGGATATACTGTAGAAAACGGAGTCATTGTACACTAAGACTGCTTAAGTAGTGCCTTAGTATGTTCAGTATTTTGAAACAAGGAGCGAGGTGAGGAGCTTTAATGTGGGTTCTATCGTGCCCCTGGAGTTGTAATACCTCACAGGGAATAAGGCGATACCGGTTCTATTGTGCACAAGAGGTGAAATACTTATCAAGGAATAAAGCAAGGTGCTTTTAGGCTGGTCATGTAGTACCCTAGTAGATGTAGTACTTATCAAGCAGTGACAAGATGTGCTCAAAGACTAGTTCGGTAAAGTCCTTAAGGTGAAATATCTATCTGTCAGTGAGGCGAGGCTCTTTCAAGCTTGATTTATGGTGCCCAGTAGTTGTTATACTCATCAAGCAATAAGGCAAGGCGCTTTTAGGCTTAATTAAGATAGTGCCAATGTAGTTCTACTCATTAAGCACTGACGCGAGATGCTTTAAGACTGATTCTTTGCTGCTCCAGTATTAGTAACTAATGTCAAGGAACGGGACGAGGTACTTTTAGGCTCGTTACGTGTTGTCTAAATGTCTGTAATACCCATCAAGCACTGGGCTGAGGTGCTTTGAGCTCGGGTGCGTGGTTCCCCAAAAGATGCAATACCTACCAAGCAGTGAGACGATGTGCTTTAAGGTTGATTCTGTTCTGCTCCAGTATTGGTTATTATTGTCACGGAATAGGACGCAGTGCACTTATGATTGTTCTGTTGTGTCTGAATATGTGTAATACCTATCAAGCACTGGGGCGAGGTGCTTTGAGGTCGATTCCATGATGTCCCAGAAGATGCAATACTTACCAAACAACGAGGTGCTTCTCGGCTGGCTCCATTGTGCCTTATTATATTTAAAGCTTGAACATGAGTGAGGAAAGATGCTTAGCGTTTGGTTCTTTGGTGCCTGCGTAGGTGAAATACCCTCCCCTCACTCATTGTCTTGTAATCAACATATTAATGCATCATAGAACCAGTATCAAGGTACCTCCCCGTGACTCCTTGTCATGTCAATCATACACTTATGTGCAATGGAAACAGTCTCAAAGTACCTCTCTTCATATTTTGTGAAGAGTTACACATACCAACGCAGGCCTACTTTGTCTCATCCTTGTACAGAAAAAAAGACTCGTACCCCAACTGCACCATAGTTCTAGACTTGCAAGACCTCGGACCTATTATTGTCCTGTGCATTTTATGATGTACATAACAATTCCACTTTTTTAAAACCTCGCTCTGAAGATATTGTTCACTAAAAAGCATTAAAGAGACAGCCTTGATGCTTATAACTATGTTTCAGACGTGCATAAATGGGTTAAAAAGATATGAGCAGTGTTCTGGCAAAATGAGGTTTAATGTATGTCTGTGGTGCATAATACCAATCAAGTCATAATTATGGATTCATAAAATGTTTATAACAACCCACTGAATCATGAGGTAGACCGATCCCTTGACATGCATAAAATTGACCAACAGCAAAAAATATGGACTCAGGTCAGCCTGCACAGTCCCCGCATGACCTGGGTAGTTGCTTTTTGCAGATGCATTAAAACCCTCTTTCACAAGGCAGGGTTCATATTTATACGTAGTGTAACACAAATACAATAACCTGAAACAAAAGTGAATGCATAATAACTGAAATGAAGTTTTATTGAATTTTCATTTAAGACCAATTCATAAAGGACATCAAACTGACGAAATATTGTGTGAAAAGACTGGGAGACTACGATATATGAGCACTAGAACTCAATAAAAAGCGTTTTTTTGCCAGTTTTTACTATGTTTGAGCCTGAATAGCTCAGTGGTGAAGTTGTAGAATTTTCAATCCGCAGGCTTCGGGTTCACTCCTTAATCGAAGCGATTTGTTTTTCGTAAGAGTTTCTTTGGGCAAGACAGTCCCAGCCTACTTCTGGTGAAACTAAGGATGTGAAAGCCATTCAGTTAGCAATTCAAGTGCCTCAGCGTTTATGTCATCCCTTATATTTGGATATAGGGCATAAACTGAGGCTCCAGTCTTTCAATATATCATTGAAACGTGGAATTGAATTGCCTCGCCTCGCCTCAGTGCTTGACCAGACCAAACTTGTCCCACTGAGGTAGATTTTGACAAACCTTTCATCTGGTGTCGGTATAAAACACGCCCGTGTTAAATAGTCCCGTCAACGATATGATGACGAATTGTTTGCTAATGAAAAAACAGTGGCATCAGATATTGCATAATGGTCTAATATATTGTTATTTGAAATGATATAAGGAAATCTGGTTCAAAATATGCTTCGATCGGAATGATATATAGAGAATAATATGCTAGTGTCTTACGATATCAAGTTTATCTGGTGAGGTTGGGAGAATTTATCATGACGAGGCTTTGCCGAGCCAGATAAACTTGATATCGTAAGACACTAGCATATTATTCTATTTATCATGCAACACGGTCAAATTTAATTTGCAAATAATTATGACAAAATAAAAGGCATGTTTAGAATGGCCCGGTGCATACACACCCAACACAATATTTTACTAGGGGGAATCCCGGTGTGTATGCGTAGTAATACAATAAAGTACACAAATATTTGAGAACACAAAGAAGTTCGACATTCAACTTTATTTTTTCCTATTTCATTCTACCCCATGTCTATAGAGAAACCAACAGATTAACAATTTGAAATACTAATTTAATGAAAAAGAAGTTTATAGGAGATCTCGTTGTTCAGTTTTGCCGTCGCTTCAACGTGTTATCGTGTTGAATCGATATGAATTATGACAGACATGGAACGTTAGATGTGTCGCAGAGTTTATTTTTGTGGGGTACCGATTAATGTCTGTCAACTAGAGTTTGTGCTAAAAATACGTTTAAAGTGCCAATATTCAACACAGCACCATATAATATGGGAGTAATATGGCTGTTGTAAGTTGTACTAATGTTTATTTGAGGAATATTGTACGGAAGAGAGTGGGAGGGGTAAAGGCTGGAGCTGTGACTGAGCCAACGAGGTTTGCAGTAGGCTGCTCCTTTTCTGGATGATTTAGGACTAATTCATTGTTCGTCAAATTGATGCCGTAAGTACATGTATCAGTTTTTATTAGATTCTCCCTTGAATAAAACAAGTTTGTAATGTTTTCTTGTTTTTGGAGCTACTAGAAAGAATGTTGGAGCATTTCTTTTGATTTTCTGTTTAAATTGAGGAAAAATTTATCACAGACTGAACATTTTTGTGTCCCGTAATTTGCATTATTTCAGTAGGAGGCACGTTAGAATCTCTCAGCTTCTCATGTTTACGAGCAGAGTGATTGGTCAGTCTTTTTCCAGTTATGCCTGCCTTTTCACACATTGTTTTTATCAAAGTTGACAGTTTGCTGAAACCAATCCTCTGCCTCATAAACCACTGGTCAGATGCATTTTGTGTAGGGATAGTTCATGGGGCTAGATAAAGGGGTGAATCTGGTCCAGAAAAATTTGCTGCTCTTTTGGAGACATAATGTTTATAAATATCTATTAAGTTTCTTTCTGTGTTTTCAAAAGTTTTTGGTTTTATCTTTCTTACATTTGACACTTGTTCCCTGGGCTTGTTCCCCAGTTCTGGTTTTTGCCTGTCTTTTAGATGACTAAATGAATGTGACTGAAAAACTGAAATTTGCTTTGGGAAGGGTAGAAAACATTGTGGAAAAAGGAGAAAATGCTGGTTATCAGCATTTTTTCCTTTTCCCACAGTGTTTTCTAAAGGCTTCCTTCTCAGGGTCGTTAAAAATCGGGATTGTGTGGTAAAGAGTTACTAAAGGATGTACTTTTCTGCCCATTCAAGTATGGTGTATTGAGTAACAATAGATCTGTTGATGATTTTTGAGTTTAGTAAAGTTATGAAAGCTTCTTTATTACCCTACCAAATAGTTGTAGTCCATCATACATTCATTATTCTATAAATTCTTGATATTACCAGTGTTAACCCATATCCTGCCTTTTGCGACCATGCATTTATTTTGTGGAGAATGTAGAGCAAGATCAGCATGCACATACATGCAGTCTGATTTTGCTCTGCACTCTCTGCTGCTCTGTTATTACTTTCTGCCATAAAAACCCCGTCCAGTGCCATTTAATCTGTTGAAATCTGTGTAATTGTCAAGCATTTTTATTCAGCAGGATAAAGGTAACATTAATGTGGAAGTACAGATTCCTTTTTCTATGATGTGCCTAAAGCTGAATATTTCTGCTTATCTAAGTGTTTTTCATTGTTTTCTTTTCAGCATTGGTTACATCAGATTTATACCAGACTGACATTTCACAGAAATGAATTCAGATGCATTTACATACTGTCATGTGGAAAATTTGTTAAAAAAAAAAAAAAAAAAAAAAAAAAAATGAAGAACTACCAATTTCCATAACTGCATGGTGATATAGGCTTGTAACTTGGTGGATAAAGGACTGAATGGCAGCTTACCGCAACTCATAATGTTCAGAAACTCCCCTCATCCCAAAGTGTAGACAATTGTTCAGCCACAAAGTATTTATCACAGCCTCTGGAGTCGCTGAACCAAGCAAATTCTTCCAATATAGGGTTGAGATACCTCCCTCTGTCAGAAATGGCATCAGCTCCTTTAGGTTAACTACCTTTCCCACATCAACATCCTGGCGGTTTCAACATACTGGCGGTTTCAACATCCTGGCAGTTTTGCAGAGTTGTATTATGTGCAACTGCTTCAGTAAGGGAACTGGATGGATCTGAATGAGTGGACGTCACGGGAATTTGTGCCTTTGTGTCTTTTTTTTCAACATTTTCATCAGTTATTTCCATTTCTTCATCAAAAATTGAAGGGTCTAGGTCAAAGTCAACATACCCAGCTGTATGTTCATCAAGACTGAATAAATCATCCACAAAAATGGTGAAATCGCTGGTGTCAAAGTTAGCCATTGTGTTTCCTTTTCCAAGAAAAATCGTCTGCTTATCCCTTTACCAAACAATCCCTGGTTTTAACAACCCAAAGGAAGGTGCCTTCTGAAAACACAGTGGGAAAAGGAGAAAATGCTGTTAACCAGCATTTTCTCCTTTTCCCACAATGTTTTCTACTCTTCAAAAGTCAAGTTTCAAAATTTTGAGTCACGTTTATTTTGTTGTCTGCAAATACCTTCAATTTGGAAGAGTCTGAAATTTTGTCGTTTGGTAAAGAGCGATAGGGCCATTCTGCACACATATTAAATAAGGCCTTGGGGTGTAAAATACTAGCTCAAATATTACATTTATTATTTCAATTTTTATTTGTTAAAGATTAATTTTTTTAAAGCATATGTTTTCTTTTCTAAAATAAAGTATAAAAAAAGGTAGTATTCTTTCTGTCAGGATTGTTTACATTTACTATTGTTGACCTTTCATATTCTGGGTCGAAAGTAGTTCCGGCAAAAGAGGGGAATTCCTTGTCTAAAAATAAATGACATGATAACATTGTATGTTATCTGCAGGCCTGTATCAGGTCAATTATTTGTGTAGTTGCATAATAAAAGGGGTTATTTGGTCAATATAATGTCAAAACGAAATCATATCATGGTTCTGTGGTTCTATGTAAGGACACTTGGTTACACATAAACACATTTTGGTTCGAATATCAATTAATCCGTATCACATATTTTAGTTATGGTTAAAATATCTTAATCAATCGATTTCAAATAAGAATAATTGCACTCATTCATAAAATCGTTTTTTGATCGGTCAAAATCGGGTCTATGACGAAAAAACCGTCATACCATTTTTCGATGAGCGCAATGTTACTACTTTCTATTTTCCAAGTTGTTGTGTATTATCTAATTTCAAATTTCATGCAAGCTCTTTATGCGCTATTTTTAGAGTTCCATCGCTGAATCAGTCAAATTCAGAAAGATCGATTTCTTTTAGTTTGCTTAAAAAACTTGAAAAAAGAAAATTCCCGCATAAACCTGGACAAATTGATGAATTTTAATCTGAACTTACACCACACACACACACACACACACACATATATAATACACCGTGCCAAAAGTGAATCTTGAAAGTATTTGAATGGTTGACGTCATCAGTTACATCATTCAATATGTCAGCGGTCGATTTCTATAAAGCCAAGGTCACTGAGTTAAATTTAGTGCAGTTTGTAAACAGAAAATTTACTCTTGCATAAATGAAGTTGATTTCTGGTTTCATGACGGAGTTGTTCGAAGTTTATTTATTGCGAGGATTAAGTAACAAAACAACTGATTAACAGATGACTATTGATCAGAAAAAAAGTCATCATGGATTTGATAGAAAGTGGATTGAAAGCTAGGAGTATTTGAGAAAGGATCAAAAGAAGTGATTGCACTGTGTCAAGAATTTTAAAATGTTGGCGTGATAGGGATAATTTTATCACTAGCCTAGAACTGGGAGACAAAAAAAAAAAAAAAAAAAAAGAAAAAAAAAAATCTAAAAACTGTCACATCGTTTTTTGCATTTTAATAAGTGGTTCACAAAACGTTGGCGTCATTCGATTCATAGCTTGCAAGAAAACTCGGATAGTCTTAGGCCTATATCGGCTACATGTAGATACCCATCGAGAACAGATCTGCTGACGGTATGTACACCTAATCTTTACAAAATATCTATAAAAAGGTCACTCGAATGAACATATTGTCTGCTCAGCCTCGATTTTAGATAGTTGATTGGATTTTTCATCAGAAATCAGAAATTTCTATTTTGTTTGATAAATCATCGAAAGTGTTGATTTCAAAGTCGGCAAAATGGCTGTCTTTGACTGAAAAATATGTTGCAAGGGTAAAAATAGATTGTGTATTCATGCACGCGCCACCAAGTATCCGCCAAAGAAATTACCTCTTGTATACTGTCGTATTTGTCCGTGATTTTTTCTCTCTATCATTTTCGAAAATTGATTCAAGTGAACAGCGAGTGCAATTATAAGGGTTGAGTGCAGATTTTTTTGCATTTTATATCTCGATGATTACACAAAAATCTGCACTCAACCCTTAAATATCTGGTTCGATATGTGATTCGACTGGTTTCATTCTGTCACGGAGAGAGGTTAAATACATGTATATAAGCACTTTAAACTTGCCTTGCTGAAGAGCTAGCTTTTACAGCGATGCGGTTTGGTGTATTTCTCTCCGTGTAAGTTAAGTAACGTGCGTTAGGGTAGTGCCTGGATTGGTGACCACACCGTTGAACGTTACATTTGGTGGCAGAGGTGGGATTATGACAACTGCCAGACTGGAGCTGCCTTACCGATGTAAAATTCTGCTTGTTCATTTGTATATAAGTCTTGAGGTTTAGACTTCTCGAAGGGGACAGTAATGTCATGGAGAGAGGTTAAATACATGTATATAAGCACTTTAAACTTGCCTTGCTGTATAGCTAGCTTTAATAGCGATGCTGTTTGGTGTATCTCCGTGATGGTTAAGCAAAGTGCGTTAGGCTTGTGCCTGGATGGGTGACCAGGTCGTTAAAATTTCGTGTAATATACTTATACAACATGGACGAATCCGAGCAATTAATTGAAATGGTCGATCAATATAGCGAAGTTAGGTTCCATGTTTCCATTTCATATGGTTAAAATGAGCTGATATATTACGACAACTGTGCAATGAACTGTCAAAGGACGTTATGAGACAACCATGGCTTTCAATATAAACAAGCAGTTACTCGATCAAGGAGGAAGGAAAAACTCAGTTATTTACCGATAATGACTGTTTTTGATAAAAATTGACAGTGATGGAACTCTTTGTGATGTTATCAGTAAACATGTGTCACATTTCTTTCATGTTGAAAATGAACATCAGAATTGGCCGCTGTTGCAATGGGATTAGGATTGATAGAAAATACTGAACATTTGAAGGGACTACGACTCTAATGCTTGACGATACATTAATTTTCTTTGTCGTTTGAAAGGGATAAGGTAAATTAGTAAAACGATGCATTTTTGTTGTTGTGTTTGATTCTTAAGATTTTATTGAAATTTTGATTTTTGAAAACAGAGAGACAAATCAAACAGTGTGAAGAGGTATTAAATCATCAAATAAATATTATTTTGTTATCTTCTGTCGTGTTTATGATCAAATCATACGGACTCTCGTAACAGCCCTTGTAATTCGATGATGTAATCGCCTCAGCGTGATGTCATATTTTTTACGTCAAATGTTGTTAATAGCTGAAAATTAAACTCCAAAAACACAGAGACGCTTACTGGGGTATGGGTAAAAACAATGGCCACAGTGAAATATATAAACGTTGGATTGCCGAGGAACCACTTATCCTGCCTCGTTATTTGCAGTAAAAAGCAATCAGAAATAAACCCGAAGAACAGAGAAGAATCAGAGAGCATTCAATAAGAAAAAATTTGAAGCAGAATTCGAGCTTCAATATTTAAGGTCAGAATAACACAAAGAGCGATAATAAATAATTGACACATCCATTTACGACATAATTACTGACAAAGCACAGGGAGAGGTAGCCAAGCTCCTAAAACAATGGTGGAATAAACAAACCGTTAGAAACGAAGCCATCTCCCAGTGTAGATGGCAAAAGAATGAACGTTGGCTTGCAGAGTAAGAAGAATCCTTCAAATTAGAATTCAAGAACAGAAGCCCTTTCTTCAAAATCAAGGACGAAAATGCTCAAACAGACCATTACTTCCCAATAAACAATTACCTGCAAGTCGACTTAGCTCTAGATACCTTTATAAACTTCACTAAAAACATACCAGTCAGCAAACATGTCGTTAAGCCCAATATTTCAAAGAAGGAACGCAAGGCCACTAACACCTTACGTGATGACCAAAATATTCTAATTAAAGAGGCTGACAAGGGTGGGGGCATTGTCAAAATGAACAAAGAGTTTTATAAAATACGGATCTTGAACATGCTGCAAGATAAAAATTTCTACGAAGAAGCCCCACACGGCTGTTCTAAAATAACAATGAACAAAATACAAAATGTATTACGACTAGACCCTGAGATAACTCAAAACGAAATCGATTATTTGTTGAATTTTGAATTTAAACCAAGTTTATTTTATGGCCTCCCAAAAATTCACAAAAGTAATCTAATCAAAAAGAAATATTCCGAGAAACGTGACAAATATGTTGAAATAATTAATCCCGAAGATTTAAAATTCAGACCTATAGTGGCAGGACCAATGTGTGAAACACATAGGTTAAGTAACCTCATGGACATATTACTGAAACCATATCTCAAACGCGTCAAAAGTTATGTGAGAGATGTATAATACATTCCCAAAAGGATCAGTGAAGACACACTTTTAGTATCATTTGATGTGACAAGTCTATATACAAATATATCACATGAGCTTGGGGTAGAAGCAGTAACCTTTTGGCTAGACAAATATCCGAAGTTAATCAACATAAGATTCACAAAGGAATTCTTAATAGAAAGTATGAAAATTAGTTTAGAGAATAATAATTTCTCTTTTAATGACAAATTCTATAATCAAAAAAGAGGCGCAGCAATGGGAACCAAATTTGTACCAACATACGCAAGTCTAGTCTTAGGGTTTCTTGAGGAAAAATTGTATCATCGCGCAGAAGAAATTTTTGACAATGGCTTTGGCCGGATGCTTAAAACCGACTGGAAAAGATTACTTGATGACTGTTTTGTCTTTTGGAAAAAATCCAAAAAAGATCTAAACCTCTTTTTTTTGGACCTTCTGAATAACCTTCACTAAGATATTAAATTCACCATGGAAATAAGTGAAAAATCTCTCCAGTTCCTTGATATTCTGATAATAAAAGAACATACTGAAATAATAACAGATATATATTTCAAAGAAACAAACACTAAACAATATCTTGACTATTTTTCCTGTCATCCTAAACCTACAAAGAACAGTATTCCGTATAATTTAGCCGTTAGAATATGCACAATTGTCTCTAATTCAGATATCAAAATCAAACGACTAAAAGAACTTAAACATATACTAATATCAAGACAATATCCAATATCGCTAATTGAATCAGGTGTAAAGAAATTCTGAGTATTCCAAGGGATACCTTAATGCAAGTTAAGTCTAACCCAAAAGAAAACACTATTCCTTAGGTCTCAACCTTCAACCCAAATAATGCAGAAATGATTGGTATATTTACAAATAACTTAGACATACTTTATTCTGATGATAAAATGAAAGCCGTTTTGAATGGAACTAAATTTATTAAAAGTAAAAGACAACCGCCCAACTCAAAGAACCTTTTAACAAGTGCAAAATTCGCAGAAAATGGTTAAGATCAAAGAAAAATCACAAACTGCGGACATCCAAGTTGCAGTCTATGCTTATATATGCCAAATGGTACTTTGTACAACTTCATAGGAAAAGTCTTCCAAATAAACGCAGACATGGACCGTGATGTCAAAAATGTGATCTATGTTATCACGTGCAACGGTGTGGAGAATACTACATTGGCCAAACAGGTGACAAACTAAGAACTTGCAGAACAATACACGCACAACAAATAAGAGACCCAACAACTAGAAAAATTCCTCTCAGTAAACATACATTTAGACTTACGAAAAAGACGAATTAAAGTTTAAAATATTTCCATTTTATAAATTAAACTCCGAAAATATTTCAGTCAGGTTAGCCAAAGAGAAATGTTTCGTTAACTGCTTTAAACCGAAATTAAACCGTCTTCGTTGAGACGTTTAATTACGTCCCCTGAATACTCGTCAAAAACGTTGATAAGGTTATGTAATTACCTCTCTTCCGATTACATGACGTCAGTCCATAGTCCATAGTGACCACTGATGAGGCGATAGCCGAAACATGTTTGGTTTTGTAATACAGTTTATTAAATTCAAACTATTCATAGGCCTGTGACGTTTTAATTACACAGTTCAGCTATTAAACATTCTGTCGGACAGGCATTTGCCGACATTTCTGTTTCCATAAATATATATATATTAGTCCAAGTATGAATGGAAAGAAGCTGCCACTACTAAGAATGGTTTGTCTGAAAATATGCATAGGTTGTACATTTATGAGAAAAGCTGTCACGCATAAAAGAAATAAATTATTTTTTGGAAGAAAAGAGTTATCCCCTTTCATATTCCTTTGCTTCTGTGTGAGTAAGCGCCGTGGGTTATCGATTAATGGTAGCAACCATGGTATATTGGTGTAATAAATGGCCGCGCCAAAGGGCGCGCAGAGCCCCGCGGAATATGCATGCCCATGTTTTTACTAATTGCACTTGCCAGCATGAAGCCGGACGGAGTCTGAAGGATCGCAAAAAGTGATTTTACCATATAGGCACACGGTAATAAACTGACTTCATGACAAGGTCATGCCATTGACAACACGACTATATTATGAAAAAAAAAAAAAAAAAAACATCTACTTGAAATACAGAATTTACTTCAAGAGATTAAAGCATCTGATGGAAATCATAACACGTCTTGACAAGACTTTGCAAAATAAAACCATTGGCGAGCAACCCAGTTATATTTACACCGGAATCAAATACTGACATTGAACAGCTCAGTCGTTACGAATGAAAAGACATCTAATTAGCAACCTTGGAAACTTTAACCGATCATCCATTTAGAGTACCTATAAGGGATTTTAGAAGAAAATATTGCATTAGGCAGTTTTCTTCAAAGAAGTGTACTTTCTTTGCAACAAATTAGTGTGTGCAGGTTTGCCGAAAAATGTTAAGCTTTGCTAGAGCGAGCAATACATTCTCTTTCTTGTTATTTGCTAAACTGGTTAATGATAACCTTAGTTTAAAATTGATTTCCGCCATAAAAAGTATGTACTCTGTCGTAAAATCGAAGGTCAGGTACAACTCCGAATTATCTCCCTTTATCGAATCAAACATAGGCGTAAAACAGTGAGATCCCAGCACCACTATTTTTTTTATACTTCATCAATGATATTGTTAGCAGTATAGATAGCAAAAAAGATGGTATATTTACAATAGAGAATTAAAAAAAAAAAACTTTTTATTCCGTTATTTGCAAACGACGCAGTCATTTTCGCCAAAACACCCGAATCACTGCAAACCTTATTGACTGAAATGCAAACTTGCTTTAAAGCATGGAAGTTAACTATAGATATTGATAAAACTAAGGTTATTATATTTGAAAATGGGCGCCCAACCAAGAGCACATTTTATTACGACGGACACCAGCTATCGTAGAGTTAAAATATTCCGGACTAACATTGTATTAAAATGGAAAATGGACCCGGAAGCAAAAGAAACTAACAGAACAATCCCAATACCCTTACATTAATAATTTACAGTTTTTAACTAACTTGACCTAATCATAAAAAATAAATGTCAATTATTCGATAATTTAGTGGCACTAATATTAAACTGTGGAGCGGAGTTACTAGGGTATAATGAGCGCAAAAATATAGAGTCCGTTCATTGCAAATTTATTAAAAAATTACTACATGTTAAAAAGAGTACAGATCTTAATGGTTTATATGGAGAAGTAAGAAGTTATCCAATAAAAATTAAAAGACATATAATAATGGTTAAATTTTGGTTAAAACTACTAAACTTAGATAATAATAAGATAACTAAAAATATTCATAATATGTTAAAAAACGAAGCAAATAATAACAAAACATTAAATAAATTGGGCCTCGCATATGAAAACTTTCCTTGACAGACTGGGACTTTCTAATTTGACACTTTAACCATCAACTATAATTATGTAAAACAACGGATTATTGATAATTACATACAAACTTGGCATGCCAACATTAACGAATCTAAAAGATTTTTCTATGCATGTGCAAATATTGTTTGTATCTACATATTATCAGCTAAAAATTTGTGTTATTTTAGGCTGAATAAACTGAAACTGAAAATTTCTTTTCTCAAGATTAATCAATCATCAAATCAGTTAAGTCAAAAAAGATCAGGTTAAATAAAGAACCTTTGAATCAAGTTGATGTTGCTTGATCATGCTTGCCGTACATGATAAAGTTCAATTTTAATCGATGTAAAGATCAACACATTTTTTTCGGGAGTTTCGTTAATATTGAAACAAATCAACTAAACAAGCGACTCATTTTGGTCTTCAACTGCATTCATAGAGGTTTCATATTACGAAAAGTTTTGAAGTATTTGATTAACTTAAAGCATAGCATTGCTTTTGCATCGTATTTAAACAGTGTAACTTACATGTACTTTGCTTAGTTTACAATTAAGATCAGGTAATTACATCCTGATATTTGGCACTGAAATAGTTTGGTGTTCGTTTTTGTTCTTATCAATACACCTGTGTATATTGAAATAATGCTTTCAAAAAAAAAAAAAAAAAAAAAAAAAAAAAAAAATGAGTTTTCTTGTTTGATCCATTGCAGGTACATGTGGTAGTATCCACTTTAGAAAAATCAAATTCATTAAGGTATAGCTATTTTTTTTTTCAGTAAGCAAACACATAATTTTTCCACGTTAGGTAAAAATGTACACTCTCTGTATGCCTTGATTGTGTACCAAACAGAAGTTGATATATACACATTGCATGCTTTGAAGATGCAATTAAAAAAAAATGTAAAGACAATCTTAAGAATGAATGAAAAAAAAAAGAAAAAAAAAAAAGAACTTTTAATCGCATATCAATTTAATATAGAAAGAAATCGACCAGTCATCCCAATGGCTCGATTCCAGGAAATTATGAATGTTGAAACATCAAAAGTCTAGATGCGCTTAGCTGTATGACACTGTTTCCGTATTAAGCAACCACTTGTATCATCATCATAAAGTACTTTACAAATGAGATGCGGTACTAGTCATTATTCTGAAATTTTGCAATTCAATCTAAACTGATAGACCCAATTTTTTTATTCATATATATTTTTTTTCTGAAAATTAACATGCATGCATGTCAACATATGAAGATTCCAACATATCAATGTCGATCTACTTCTCGTTTAATTTTAAAAGCATATATCAACAAACACAATTATTTAATTAATCATATTCCTCGTTCCGTATACACTCAGTTCATTTAAAAGATGCAACACTATTTGAAAATCATCTTTGTGGATAACTTGTGATAGAATTGGCCATCAGTATAGTTCACTAGTATACACGTTAAATTGATCGTGTTCGAAAATTTTGTTAGAAAAAAAATTGTCGGAATTTAGAATGTAGGACCGAGAATCGTATTCACCAGCGTTCTCACTCTGATTTAAAGATTTTTTTTTTCTAAATGCAAATGTAATGCGGTTTTTGATTGACTGAAATGTTTCAGTGAAACAGAGATTGCCTTTCTTTCTAAATTTAGAATTAGACCAAAAATTCTACTACTTAGAATGGTCGGTGAATACGAACCCGCAAGCTATCTCATGCAATAAAAATAGGGTAGCATGATTAATATCGTGTATGGCCAACCCCGGCATTTATTAAAAGTTTTTTTTTCTTGAAAAGATTTGGAACGCTGTGGAGATAATGCTATTGTCTTCTAGAATGGCTCTGCGTAGCTCCAGATAAGTAATGCGGAGAAGGGGGTCTTAACTCTGCTATGCACCTGTGTTTTTTTTTTTCTATTTATAAATGTACATGCCATGCACAAGCAAAGTTATAGTCAGAAGATAAAGCCTTCAATCCAAACAACTGACACTTTTCTGATCGTGAAAGTGTCTGATCGGAGGACTTATCACTTAAATATCGCCACGATCTAGCATGACCTGGATGAATGACATATAAATAGCACATTTCCATTTTCTGAGTAAAACGAGAAGAACGGAAATATAAGCAACCGATGGTTTAAATCCGTAAGTAATTGAAAAAGTATTACGTTGTAATATTACATCACAATCGTATCCTGATAGGTTTACGTAGCTATTTTACCGAAAGTTCTGAAATAATTTAGGTTTTCATCACTGTTGTCATTCTTCCAGTCAACATTTATAGTTGCGTGTATGGAATAGAGTTGTTTCAAAAAATGATTCTAACAGTTACTCCTCGGTTTGCTTTTGAAAGGTATATCTAGTAATTTTTCCTTTGAAAATCAGTTATCATTTAAAGTTTTCACTCAGTGCTTTTTCCCCGTTTTGGTATATTCAATTTCCCAATCCTCATATATAAAGTCCCCGTTTGGTATAACAAACACCTTGTTTTGTATACACAAAGTCCCTGTTTGGTATACACAACTTGGTTCCCCATTTTCATGTAAAAATTCACATGGAAAATCTTTGATTTAGGATGTTCCTTACAGGTCGAAAAAAGTTAAACGTCAAATTCTTCATCAGAGTTGCCAACGATGATCGGAAATACAGGTCCACGATTGGTAGGTTTCTAGCTTAGGTTCCAGTTTGGAAGGTTTTACAAATGTGTGTGGGGTGTGTCTGTCTGTGTCTGTGTCTTACGACTATACTTCAGAGCTATCTCCTGACAGAAGAATGACACTGAATAAGAACCATAACAGCTGGCACCAAATTCAAGGGCAGCTACACTTCCCTGGCACTAAATGTTGTGATTTGTGAAATTATTGCACATGCAGTGTTTGAACGGAATATTTAGTTATAAAAATATAGCACTAGGTAAGACGGTAATATGTTAATTAAAATCAGTAACAGGTAAAAGATTATGAAAAACCTCACCATGTAATCCCACTATGTCAAACCAGAATTGCACTACACTGCTTTTGAAAACATTGTGACCAAAGATGATGTTGCTCACAGTAAGCAGTATCTGTTTGCCACAATGTTTTCATCCTAATCTTTCAATTATTTTTCTCTTTCTGCTTCACATTTTATCAAGTGTTAAGTATAAAGGTAGGTTTTAAGACTTAGCCAAATTATGGAATAGTAATATTCTTCTTTATGTTTAGAACAAAAATCCTTTACACCCCTTTAAGAGTTTAAGCACCGTGGTAAATTTCAGTCATGTTGAGTTTGTGTAGACAAGAAATACAGTTAAATATAAGTCTTCCATGCTGCACAAATAGTCACTGTGAGAAAAGGCAAACCAACAATTTTTAATTTTCTCGGTATTTTTTAAAAGCAGAAACTTGCTGTATCAAGGGATCTGAAAACATGCGAAGCACGAGGGTGTTAAAGTATTTTGAGGGCCTCTGCGAATGTTAACGACCGAAAAAAACGTGAATTAATGCTATTATTGTATAATGTATAAAGTATTTTAGCAATAATTTGCAAAGATAGCAAAAATTTTCCATAGAAATGCAAATAAGCAAACTTCAAATGTACTGTACCTAAATGGGTCAAAACCGGAAGTCGGCGAAAAAGTTTTGGTTACGAGCAGTGAGGAGTGTTAGTCTTGTATGCCAGTTTTGATACTCTCGGTGTAAATTCACTTCTAATGATATTTAATACAAAGTGAACTTATGTGGGATAAACTTGCTCACGTTTGGACGATTACACTAGGATGAATGAGTGGATATGAATTTCTGTAACTGAAAGACGTCAGAGGGATCGATCTACATCAAGCGAGGGAATTACCGATCACGTTAAAAAGTGGGTGGGATGTAGCTGGTTTAGAGTACATTTCACGAGTGATTTTTTTGTTCAGATCTCGATTAAATTGGGATCCTGTGCAAAATTTTGTTTGTGGTGTACTAATATCATCAAAGACAAGCCATGAAAAGGATCTAATATGGTTCAAGTTCCTACAGCTTGATGGTCGGAGTCTAGGGAAAATCTGACAAGAACAAACGTTGTTTACAAGGTAGGCCCGAATCGAGGATATTGATAGTACAAAGCCGGGCGTTAACGGCGCGTGAATTTACTGATTAATACACGTTTTCTCCCGTTAACGCCCGGTTTTTACCCGTTAATACATGCTTAAAACGGCCCGAAAAGGCACATTTTATGCAATAATGTCAAATAACAGGCAGAATTAAAAAAATCGATAAAAACCTTGTACTGAACTTGGTAATAACGTGAGGTGAAATCATTTATCATTTTAATAATTTGTAAACAAACACTCATTTTTAATTCAGTTAACTGTTTATGTGCGTTCAATTTCATTTGAAGAAATGACATTGTGTGATCGGCAACTTAGTGATAATTATGACTCATCGTAAATGAGATTTTAATTTCCATATCCCTGCACAAGCTCATAAAACAGAAGCCGATAAATTTTGAAAAAAAAAAAAAAAAAAAAAAAAAAAAAAATGATACTGGAATAAAAATGACTTCCGAATCATGGGCAGTAAATGTCAAGCCTATTTTCGCTTTCCTTGGAAGTAAGTCAATGGATATTTACTATTCAAAATAATAGAAATACAAGGAGGTAACAGTAACATTTTCTAAAAACTATTTTCGTGTTTTTTTTTTTTGTTTTTTTTTTTGAAGATTAATCATAGCTCTATTGATCAACGACCGTATTGTAATTTGAATTGATGCCGATATTTTCATTTTTCAATCCAGAATGGGCATAGGGAAGGCTGCTGCGGGGACACAATCGGAAAAATAACATCGGAGCTAATCACCGAATTGGAGGTAATCCGAATTTTCAAGTTCTTTAAAAGCAATGTTTCCTTACAAATTTCTTTCTAATGTGATTTTTCAAGTTCTTTTAAAGCAATGTTTGCTTACGAACTCGTTTCTGGTGTGATTTTATTTTTCCTCAAAGCCCAATGATACCCATAGCTTCTAAAGCACATATACATGTACGAGTGTTGTTCGGAAAGTTCGTAGAATTTTGTTATAAATCACACAATATTCTCAGTATTACAAAGAATTTTATACCTACTTAAACTTCAACATCTCTTCTATAAATTCTATGAAAACGATGCTCTACATCACACGAAAACTATGTCTATTTAAAATGAGTATGTTAGAGACACCCGGAGCACGCCGAAGTCAATATGACGTCGCGTAATCATCAAGCATCGTTTACATCAAGCGATCGTCGCACTTTCTCAACATAGTCACCAGCAATATCTATGCATTTCTTATGTCTGGGCATCCATTTGTTGTAAGTTTCAATGTACCAGTCCTCAGTTAGTGACGATACAACAATTTGAGTCTGTTTTGTAAGTTCCTCTGCTGAATCGAATCGCTTTCCACGCAAACTCGCCTTCAGCTCGGGAAAAACCCGGAAATCCATAGGAGCCAAATCTGGACTGTATGGCGGATGATCCAATACTTCAAAACCAAGTAAACTAATCTCAAGCTGAGTAGATTCTGCTCTGTGCCCCGGGGCATTATCCTGATGTAGAATTATTCTGTCCAGAGACATGTGTGGGCGCTTCTTTCGAACAGATTCGTAGCGGTGAAGAAACTTCTGTGAACAGTGTACGCGGCGCTCCTTTTCATTTTCCTTGAGTAATCGTGGTACCCACCAAGCACTCACTTTCGACATGCCAAGTTCCTCAGTTAGTATACCATGTACTGTTGAGCACAAAACATCGAGTTCATTAGCAATAGTTCTGACGGTGGTTCTTCTGTTGGTCTGAACCATATCCTTTACCAACTTCTTAATCAAACAAGTTACGACTACTGGTCGACCGCTCCTGGAATCGTCATTAATAGATTCTCTTCCGCTTCTAAAACGCGAATGCCATTTGTAGACAAAAGCTGGACTGCATTTATCATATGCTCCTGTTGACTTTATAATTCGCAGTGTTTCTGTTGGCGATTTATTAAGTGCAACACAGAATTTCTCCACACTCCGCAACTCAACGCCACAGTTCGACATCATGATTTTTCCGTAACAACTTCTGCAGATAGATTATGAAAACACTATAATTTTGTTTCGGAACAACAAATTGTTTTGAAATTTTCAGGAAATTACGTAACGTTGTCGAATTATCGCTTGACGTTTCCGCGCTTTTTTGATGTTGAGCAAACATACGGAAATTAAGCTTATTTCTTCAACGACATAATCCAAAAATAGGTATTTTACGGACTGCTCCGGGTACCCATGATGACGTTGCTACGACAACCCATATATCTGGTTTCTGTATTCGATTTTCTATCATTTTTTTAAAAAATTGCTTAAGCATAAGTCAAGGTTCATGCATATCAAATTTCATTTATATTTGATGAACAATTCTAGAGATATAACAAAATTCTACGAACTTTCCGAACAACCGTCGTATTCTATGCAACACTGAAATAGATGTTTTGGATAATTAATACAATTGTTTTGGAGCTGTTAAATCTCGCTGTTGAGATTTCCATGGAATTACGTAATGGCTTAAATAGAGTGATCAGTGTTTGATTTTCAACTATGTGACCACGAAAACAGTAGTTTAATGGTGTCATCCTCTGTAACATATTAGAAATGAACAACAGGATCTGAAATGAAAATATGAACTTTGATTAAACTTGAAATACGAGTGAAATCCTTTAGGAAATCCCTTTCTTTTAACATTAATCAGACCAGAATTCTATCAAAGCCTGAAAATCTTCCTGCACACTTTTCTAACTCAGCTACAACACTGAATTTACAACACTGACATAGCATGTCAGTTTCTGCAAAGTTTGGTTTTTTCTCCACTTTAAGCATTTGCCAAACAATCAGTGGTTTTAGAAACTCGTAGGGAAAAGGTATTGAAAGCATTTCGGGTATAAAAAAATCTTGGCTAACAGCATTTTGTCGGTCTACAACAATGTTTTCTACCCCTTTCTCAGCCAAAACACATCTTTTGAGCCACATTTTATTTGCCTTTAAGTACTATTTATATATTGGTCAAGTTTAAAATTTGATTATCTGGTAAGAATTATATGTTAAAAAAAAAAAAAAAAAAAAAAAAAAAAAAAAATCGAGAAAATGACATTTGACGTTCTGCGTTTCATTTATGTATGATCCGGCCTTTGACGGCAATCATGCATTATGAAGGCAACGTAGGTAGAAATGTTTTCAAATATATTGCACAATTAATATCAGTTTTATGTCCAATTTCATTGGTACTATCAATTAAAACAGTTTTGTCATATGTATGTCATTAACCATATTTACAAAGTTATTAAACATTAAAACTATAATCTGCTCAGTCGGTAGCTTGCAGGAATAGGGGCTCGCTGGTTCGATTCCCGTCTCGACCAATTTCTTTCTGACGACTAATGATAGTCACTGCGGCAGTATTGATTCCTCTCTTACCACTGACTATTGTTTCGACTATGGTTATGTGGGAAAGCAGCCAGTGGCTTGGATATTGTTCGGAGTAATGGAAACAGAAACTCCAGGAAAGCATGGATAGGTGAACTGGCCGCCCCGATATAACATAGAATGTTTAAAAAGGCATTAAACACAATACTCAATTAATCATTAAAACTATAAAGCGTAAATGAATTTTGTCTCTCATCCTCTTAATAAATATTTCAGATTACTAAAGAATGTAAACATTGCCATATAATAACCTCATTGCTGTAGTTTTATCTAGAAATGTTATTTTGTTGTAAAAAAGACGCTTGGCTCATTTCCTGTTAGACCATCAGCACAGTGACAACTGCATAATCTGGTGTTAGGATTACATGGCATATCTGTCCTCCTAAACAAAACAAGAGAGTCATTGAGTAAAGTCATCTATGGTTGATAAAGCTGAAGAGAACCTGGTTTTAATTATGTAAAACGCATGCGTGTAAGTGACCTACCTTTTGACCAACTTGACCGAGAAATCGACCGAGCACGTATCCAGTGCAACGATGTACGAAAACTTGATTATGGGTTTTCGCCCATTTCCAAGGCCTGTTTTTAGTTAACAAGTTTGTTTCTTAACAATATATTAATCCTTACCATCAGCTTTCATATCCTTTTTTCCCCTCTCCATAGATTTTGTTTGGAATTTAACGACGGATGTCACAATTTTTTCTAACAGACAGATTTTTTTTAAAACTTTGCACATACAAAGCTCGTCATGTCTCTAGGAGATTACAGTAACAAAAAGTTGTAGGTCACTGTGCTCATTTCTGAGAAATTTGCCTTTGGAAAGAGTATATACATCTCCAAAATTCAGCTTATATTGGAATTAGGACACTTTTCTCTAATTGTCAAACAGAAAAAATACGGGAAGAATATACTAATAAACATAATTTTAATGAAAATTCATTTAGTTTTGCACAAAAAATATATAAAGGCAGGCATGGTTTGAGCATGGTAAATGTACAAATTTGCATATTATATATGACCATTTGAGTTAAAAAGGGAGATAATTCGACCGAATTAAGGGTTAATCTTTTATTAATACATACTTTCTAACTGACACATTTTTCTTAAAATTTCCACACTTATAGTTTTTATAAATCTAAACAATAGGAAAAAAATAAAAAATGGCACCTATCCGTGCTTGTTTTGTCAGAAAACAGTGATGAAGGTCATTGTGGAAGTTATTTTTTAAAGGAAAAAAAAAAAAAAAAAAAAAAAAAAATGGGATAAAACTAAGCAGACATAATGGGAAAAGGAGAAATTGATCATTTGGAGAAATTTCTCCTTTTAACACTATAATTTTCAAAGTGGAAACAGCTATACTTCCACAGCTTTAAATTTTCTGCTTTTGTTTGCATGTTTGGTGTGTAACGCCGCGTCAACAGTATTTTAATTATTTCACGATGAGAGTTCACAGATCTATCTTTTTTCTCTTTACTAATTCTACCGGAAGAAAATGCTACTTGTTTCAGTGCTGCAATAGTATTACCATATATGCGAAAAAAGCATTGGTGCACTTTTGATTTACTGTCCATTACAAAAACACATGCGCAGTTGGATGCGCGCGAACATTTGTAATATACTTCGTTAAATACTATACACGCCAGTTTAGCATCAAAACCGTCGAAAAATACATAAGCAAAATAATGGAAAAAACTTAATATGGTGGCCAACATATCCGAAAGTGGAGTTCATCTAAACGAGACTTACAAACCCTTTACCCGTCCCCCAAAGTGAAGATCATGGAAAAGGTTCAAATTTTACATGTCCTGGAGTTGTGCCCGCTCCATATTTCCTGAACACATTGTCCAACTTACCAAAAAGAATATCACACTTTGCGACCTCCATGAGCCGATGCGCAGACCTGAGGTTTTTTTGAACCATTTTTTAACGTCAAGGTCACTGCAGGCAGAGGACACTGGTATCATAATTTTATCCATCTCATATCTCCTGAACTGGTTGTCAGATATGAAAACTATTTCAACCCCATGTCCACATTGATGACGACTTTCATAGCATAAATTTTCATACCATTCTCTAAAACCAAGATCATGTTTATTGGGTATTTAGGTAAGAAGAATTTGACCTATAATTTTTTTGCATTGACAGACAGGTCAAAGGGTTTTGAGGGAGATTTTTGAAGTCGACAAAAACAAACATGTGTATCTTATTCAATAGTCAAATACTAAGCCTGTAACACGCATGTAAAGCAAATAATAATCTGAGTGAAAGGCTAATATGTACCATGAACCATTAAATCATGTTAAACTGTTAATTACTTGTCATATACCTGCAAAGACGTCAGTTCTTTACCTGAAGATAATGCAAGCGTCTTTGTACAAGATTACCCAAGTTTTTCAAGCGCTTGTGATTTTCGAATGTATCCTGATGATAGTAGTTGTGCGAATCATTTTCGTTAATAAAGCTGAAACAAATAAAACAACTGCAATAATGTACAACACTAATAGACACTTTCTGTTGGGTATGAAGACTTGGTCTTTTTTTTTTTTTTAACTGCATCGGCCACATCACATCACAGAATACTGGAAAGTGCAGATCCTGGATAAGGCTTTATTTTCTATGCGGTCTTAGTTTCGTGTAAAGAATGCATAACATACGTTAAATAGGTCGAATAGCTATTGAGCCTAGTAAGCAGACACTATCCATATTTTTCATACTTAAGGGGTCATCCAATGAACATGAATTAACTTGAAAGATTCGTTTCGAATATGAATTTGACTACCAGTTTCTAATCAACATCACTCTTTCACACCACTCACTTCTAAAATGCTCTCATTTACCTTGGCTTTGGCTCCTCTTTACCAGACGTTGTGACACTCTGTAACCTTTCAAACTTCGGTTCTCTAACCGTCCTATACAGCCATGAGTTGTAGCAGATCACACTAATCATGGATATCAGCATCAAAAAAACCGTTTTATGTTGCATGTCCACTGACTATTGCCTGAAAATTGTATAGACTACAAATGTTCGACAGTGTCCTACACAGCACTTGTCAGTACTTCAGATATGTAACGGTGATAGCGCACTCATTTTTTGTGGGTTTTTTTCCTCTACTATATCATTTTCGTTCTGCACTCCACGAAACTACTACCAATAGACGAGATCTTGACATAGAGCCTCAGGAATACAAATTCGCCCACCAAGTCATAAAGCACCCCCTTGATATTTTATATACCTTTTGTTGTCTATTTTTGAACTCTACATCAGTAATAGTCAATAATATAAATTCTTCTAGGATATTAGCCAACATATTGCCATGTACATGAATGTAGTATTAGAAATCAATACCTTGTCACTCTATATAAAAGAAAATTAAAAGTTAGAGAAAGGGTACATAGGCTACTATCACAAAAGATACCAATTTTAATGATCAGCATATACCATTTAGTTTCAAATTAAGTACATGTACCTCATCAAATAATAATAATAATAATAATAAAAAAAAAAAAAAAAAAAAAAGAAAAAACATGTAAATAGTTAGAAAAAGAGTTAATACTATCATAAGGGATTTAGATTTGCTATATTCACCTCAAGTCGAATAAATCAGATTTTGAACACGTTGCAGAATAATCAAGAATGTTTGCATAACATAACATTTTTATTGACTTTTACATACTTAAAAGACCATGACTTGATTGACTAGTGGTTAACCGTACTTTATTAGTATTCAGTCCATTCACTGCCACAGCACACTTATCTAAGCTTCTTGAGTAATCTACAGGCAAAAGGATGGGAAAATAATCGAAGGTAACTGTTACCTTGACCCATGGGATAGAATATGGAACACACGGGTTACATTACTTCAAATCTTGTACAATAACAGTGCATTTATTTAAGCTTTCTGGATCATCTACTGGTAATAAGGCTGTAAGAAACGTGTTTGGCAAAACTTGATTCATCATGATCAGTATTTAGACAAGATTGTAAGAGATAATTTTGTGTTAAAATATAGCTATGTGAAAATGCCTTATTCTATATTTATAAAACAACCAAATACTTTCTATGATTTACATTTTTGTCACCTTCGTTTTGGAATCTACCACCTAACTTTTACCCCATATCCTCCCATGTCCCCAAATTCGAAAACTGTTAAGAGAAAATCTAAACTGCTTGCTTAAACAAAAAATGCATCAAATTATTCACTCATTTATTTCTTATAGGAACATTCTCTTTTGTTATGCAGAAAGGATTTGGATGATATCTGTACAATTAAATCTCCAGTCGGCAATGTCGTTGACATTGATTTCAACAGAAATATGCTCAAGAATATGTAGCACCTCTAGGCATGGCATTTCTTCAACAAAACAACATCGAAATTTGGCGCTGGATTTCCTTATTGTACGGATCTCTATCATACGCAGAATATTCTGGGTGTCCTGGATTTCCGTGTTCTCCAAACAAAACATGTTGCACTTGTACAGGAATGTCATTCCCAACTATTAATCAGCTGTGTCATTTAACTAGTTTCTGCAAAATTAGTTATTTCTGCAAATACACATTTTGGACTTGTGTTTCTTTATCTGTCCAGCATAATATAGGTCAATATACAATATTTCAATATACATCAGTTGATATTTTACACCGCGTATAGCATTATTTTGATTATATCGCGGAGAAAGCTCAACTATTCCTGTTTGGTTTGGGTGTTACATGTAGGACTGCTAAACATTGCTCTGCATTGTCTTCCAAAAGGACTTCTTCATTTTTGTTTACGCTATGACGCAAATGGCCGCTTAAGCCGTTATTTAATAGAAGGGTTATTTAGCAACCCTGCTTCTCCATTGTCATTTACGTTGTCAACATGTTTACTAAGCTGAAAGGTGCATAAAACGAGATTTTTTGGGTGTTGGGGAAAGAAAGTTGATATATGTGGCGGAAAATTATGAGAACATGACTGAACTCTTTGTTGGAAACAAAAACAAACAGAACAAACAAACAAACGAAAGAATAAAAGAAAACTCTGCAAAAATAATTTGTATCCACATGGATTTAAACCAACAATATTCAAAACTTTAACTTAGCTTGTTCAATATGTGTTTACCCCTTAATACGTGGGGTATTACGTTACCAACAAAATAGGACATCTTTAGGAAAATAAAAGATATTTTATCGTGTTTTTCTATCTACATCTTAAGGCCACATTTTGAAGCGAATGGAAAATGTCAGTCATTTGTTAAGATTTTCTTAAAAAAAAAAAAAAAAAAAAAAAAAAAAAGAAAAAAAAAAAAAATTCTAAACGAAATCTAACTTGATACGATTTAAAAGCTCAGTGACTCTTAAGTTTATTGTATGAGATTAAAATACGCGATTGTACATTCCTTTTTGCATTAATACAAGGCATAATTAAATGGCTCAAGACAACAAGGTACAAACATCTATTTTCTAAAAATGTGAAAAATCGTGGTTTGTATTTGTTGCCTCTTTGTCAAAATACTAATTCAAGAATAGAAAATCCACTTGTCTAGTAACTTGATAAAGTTTTTAGCTTTCGTCTCTTAAAAACAATATTTATCGAAAATTTCTAGGCATAGATGTTCATGGAAAAAGGTCCTCACTCATATTGGGATCAGGACTCTTATAGCAAAGGCAAAGACGTTACACATTTTGTTACATTATTTGCCTTCTACGTTATCTGACTCTGGACAAAAAATGTATGAATATGTCAGTGTCGTAGGCCAGATTGTAATCTTGGCAGATCCGGAATCTGCCTAGGCCGATCAGGAATCTGCCTAGACCAAATTAGAATCCTACTCTGGTCTAGACCAAACTAGAATTCTTGTTTGGTCTAGGCAGATTTTAGATCTGCCTAGGCCAAATTAGAATACCAGTTTGGCCAGGCAGATACAGTATCTGCCTAGATCAAATTGGAATCTATTTTCTTTCAAGAGTCTGTTCAGTGGATATCCATTTCATCACAAAAAAAGTAAACTATATTATTTGAATATTGTAATTTTGACTTTTTACAATACATTTAACATTACATTAGAACATTTAAGTGAATGTGACCCTTCATGGAAAAAAAGGACAATCCTGAAACTGCGATAAGTATTGACACTGGTCAGACTGCACTGATTGCTTAGGCTGACCAAGATTGAAATTTCACTGCTGTTAGATTTTCTATGGATTAATTGGTAAATTACTTTATAGAGGAGCCATTTCGCACATTCACACCTTTATGGATAACAAATCAGGCAGTTAACAATATTTTGGTATTACAACTTTCATTAGTCTTCACACATCATTTGTGCCAGGTGGGAAGTTTGACCCTTCACATTTTATCATTTGTTTGTTTGTTTAAATGGTGTTTTACGCCGCTCTCAAGATTATTTCAGTCATATCACGGCGACAGCTTACATATTCATGTGTTCGTGGATTTCACATTTTATTAATTATTTACTGGAAAACAAATTAAAGAATGAATAGTATTAACAATTTTCCCTTTTCCACAATACTTTCTACTTGATTTATGAATCGTTTTTCTCATTGTTAAAATCACTAGAGTCCTGAATTTTTTTTATAATAATCCATATTATTTTTACAACTGGGAGGTATTTTTAATTGAAGAATTTTTTTTTTCCCACAATAGCTCTGTTTCCCCAAATTTATTCATTCTTACTTTGAATTTCTGATCGAAACCTCTTTATTTTCGGTTTTAAATTACATAAGATAGTTTATATGCTGTCACTTTATATATAACATGAAAATATTCCAATTTGGTCCAGGCAGATTCTGGATCTGCCTAGCCAAACTGGAATCCTAATTTGGTCTAGGCAGATCTGGAATCTGTCTAGTCCAAAGTAGAATTCTAATTTGGTCTAGACCAAAACAATTCCAATTTGGTCTAGGCAGATTCCGGATCTGCCTAGATTCCAGTTTGGACTACGACATCATTATTACACATCTGTTGATCATAAAAGCACGTTTACAGTTAAGAGTCTGGTGCATCACAACTTTCTTACATAATGGAGTGAAAAAAGGCAATTGTTTGTATGATTGTTTATGTTCAGAAATCCAAACTGGACGAAACGTTAACTTTCAAAATATAAACAAAGAACACCTGCACAATCAACCTTAAACTATAATCACTTTACTAACGTTCATGTTTTGATAAAGTTTCAATTCAACTCATCCACTAAATACATTTTAGGTCTAGCACAGACAGTAATTTTACCAAACCTTTGTTTCACATAACCGTTATTGCATTGCGGCATTTAGTAAATCCATATACATGTAACTCATTTGAATTGATATCAAATCGACAATTTGGTTTTAAACAAGAAATAGCGCGTTATTGGGTCTTTTTCTGCAGTGGCTTTACCGTACTTGCAATAACTTGCAATCACAATATCATTCAGTCATCTTTTTTAACAAAGTTTAAAAGTAGATGTGCTAGATTTGTCAAATTCGTAAAAGGGATCTTTTTAATTTCTATGCCGTAACTCAAAATTTCTTGAAAAGTATGGATTTAAAAATCTAGACATAATTTCTTTGCAATCCTATTAACTTTGTGATTACATCCAATAAAAAGGTGCAATTTTGGTCGTTTGAGTTATGGTATCGTCATTTTACAAATGGTAACTCTGCTAGATTTAGTTTATCAAATAAGACGTTATTATACTAATTCAGATACTAGTAATTGACTCATAACCAACATTCCAACAAATCGTTGCAAAACGCAGGCGCGAAATCAAAAACTACCTGAATAGGCAAATGAAGAATATATATGAAACACGGAGAATTAAAAAAAAAAAAAAAAAAAAAAAAAAAAAAGGGGGAAATCGACTTTATGAAACTATAAATTAGTTTTGTATTAATCTATGTTAAGAAATGAAATGGACTCCGACAGAGGGGAACACGAGACTCAAAAAAGGTCTTTTTCCAATTTACAACTAAGTTCTGAAAAATCTTCGGACTCATTATGGACTTGCGTGCAATTTCGCGTTTGAAAAATACATGTACTTACTTTCAACCTCGTAATGAAAATCCAAATTGCAATGTAATAGCTTATAATCGCATTCGACTGGTAATTTAGTACTTCACGTTCCTGGGCGTGCTGAACGTTTTCTACCAACTAGAAGTGTTTCAAGATATAGTCAAAGCTTACGCTTTTGATGTAAACTAAGTCACGTGACCAAACAGCAAGGTGAATCTATCACGGTCAATAGTGTAAACAGAGGCGCTGAAAGCACCATATTTTACGACCCTGTTAAGAAAATACACTCAAACTTTTACCACACAATCCAGCGTTTGAAAAAGAGGCCCCTTGAAAACTTTGCGGGAATAGCAACCAGCATTTTCTCATTTTCCCACAATGTTTTCCTACCCTATCAAAGCCTTGAAAAATTCCCATCATTTGAGCAACAATTCAATTCTCCACAAATGCTGCCAATATGGACAAGACTATATCTCTGTCGTGTGTTAAAGATGAAGGGACAATTAGCATTAAGAAGTCTGAGAGGTCTTCACACACACACACACACACACACACACACACGCACACACACACACACACACACATGCATAAGCTTAACTCTTTCAGTGCCAAAGGCGAAGACAGGAGCTTAAATCAGTGGACTGTTTAGGAAAAGGGTTAAAGACCCAGTAGCAGCCAAAAGTAAACAATGTGGATGTTAAATACATTTAAATCATATCATTTAAAAGTAAGGAAATTATTGTGAAGATGAACATATGTGTGTGTAAGATTGGTCCATGTGTTAGACTCTGGCAGAAAAATGAAGTTTAAAACCAGGTTAAAAGTAAACAAGAGTTAGAACTACCTGGCAACCTTTTACCTTGCTTCATTTTTCTGCTGGCTACTAACACTTGGGTGGACCGTACAATAACAGTTTGTCATCTTCTTGATAATTTCCATACATATACTTTTGAATGGATAATTTAATTTTAAATGCAATTTTAACACCCACATTGTTCACTTTTGGCCTCCACCAGGCCTTTACGGTTTAGTTGGACTTGCTAGATTTTATTCAGCTGTGAAAGGGCTTATATGCATGAAATTGTATACTGTTCAGTTGGTAGACTGCATATAACATTTAACCCTTTATCACACAATCCCGACTTTTAACAACCTTTAGAAAAAAAAGCTCTTGAAAACAAAGTTAGGAAAGGACAAAATGCTTGTAACAAGCATTTTTTCCTTTTCGTACAATGTTGTGTCTGCGCTTCCCAATTTTCAATTTTTTGAGTCAAATTTAACATTTCTTCCACAAAGCTTTTACTTGGGACGAGTTTAACATTTTGTCATTTAGTAAACAGTTAAAGACAATTTTGCCAGAATGTCTTACTTAAGATATTTGAGCTTTAAGATCAAGAAGCATCCTTTACAGTCTGATGTTGTGTGGATGGATGCTGTGACTCCTGTAGAGTAACTGAAAATATTCTTGGAAATAACAATGAACACGAATGAAAATGACTTTTAACTCTTCGCCAAATAACAAAATTTTAGACTGGTCCAAATTCGGGATATTTGCAGACGACAAACTAAATGTGACCCACGTAATGAAATTTGTATTGGAAAGGATTGACAATACTGTGGAAAAAGGTTACCAGCATTTTCTTCTTTTGCGACAAGTTTTTTTAAGTGTCATCGAAATTCAGGAGAGTGTGATAAACAGTTAAAACAAATATTTAAAAAAAAAGTGAATCTGAAATCCTTGGGGAATGAATATAAAACACCATGAATTAAATCACTTTAATCTGTTTCATATTTCGAAATTTTGCCTTTTGCAAGGCTCTTGAACAAAGAGATAGCCAAAAAGCTGGACAAAAAAAGTTCACTTAATTCATAGTGTAGACCCATAAAAAATTGTTGCACTACAAATGCTTTTTTTATTAAATTTGAATAGAAATTCATTGAGGTTTGAT
Organism: Hippopus hippopus; assembly: GCA_946811185.2. Lineage (NCBI taxonomy): Eukaryota > Metazoa > Mollusca > Bivalvia > Cardiida > Cardiidae > Hippopus > Hippopus hippopus. The sequence continues at coordinate 62,850,988 of OX328103.1, read as the reverse complement.
GTAGTAACTGTTGTTCAAAAACATAATCACTTTACCAACCACCAATATGTTCGATTTGTCTAACTTGAAAGCATTTGTTGAAAACATTATCTCTTTACCAACCACCAGTATGTTCGATTTGTTTAACTTGAAAGCATTTGTTCAAAAACGTTATCTCTTTACCAAGCACCGATATGTTCGATTTATTTAACTTGAAATCATTTGTTCAAAAACGTTATATCTTTATCAAGCACCAGTATGTTCGATTTGTTTAACTTGAAAGCATTTGTTACAAAACGTTATATCTTTATCAAGCACTAACATGTTCGATTTGTTTAACTTGAAAGCATTTATTCAAAAACATTATCTCTTTACCAACCACATATATGTTCGATTTGTAACTTGAAAACATTTGTTCAAAAACATTATCTCTTTACCAACCACCTATATGTTAGATTTGTAACTTGAAAACATTTGTTCAAAAACATTATCTCTTTACCAACCACCTATATGTTCTACTTGAAAACATTTGTTCAAAAACATTATCTCTTTACCAACCACCTATATGTTAGATTTGTAACTTGAAAACATTTGTTAAAAAATATTATCTCTTTATCAACCACCTATATGTTCGACTTGAAAGCATTTGTTCAAAAACATTATCTCTTTACCAACCACCTATATGTTCGATTTGTAACTTGAAAACATTTGTTCAAAAACATTATCTCTTTACCAACCACCTATATGTTCGACTTGAAAACATTTGTTCAAAAACATTATCTTTTTAACAACCACCTATATGTTCGACTTGAAAGCATTTGTTCAAAAACATTATCTCTTTACCAACCACCTATATGTTCGACTTGAAAGCATTTGTTCAAAAACATTATCTCTTTACCAACCACCTATATGTTCGACTTGAAAGCATTTGTTCAAAAACATTATCTCTTTACCAACCATCTATATGTTCGACTTGAAAACATTTGTTCAAAAACATTATCTCTTTACCAACCACCTATATGTTCGATTTGTAACTTGAAAGCATTTGTTCAAAAACATTATCTCTTTACCAACCACCTATATGTTCGATTTGTAACTTGAAAACATTTGTTCAAAAACATTATCTCTTTACCAACCACCTATATGTTAGATTTGTAACTTGAAAACATTTGTTCAAAAACATTATATCTTTACCAACCACCTATATGTTAGATTTGTAACTTGAAAACATTTGTTCAAAAACATTATATCTTTACCAACCACCTATATGTTCGACTTGTAACTTGAAAACATTTGCAGTTAAACTGTGGCTCAAATGATAATATTTGCTTCTATAAGGGTGGAGACATTGTGGGAATAGAAGAAAATGCTGGTTACCGAGAATGTTTTCAAAGCCCTTTTAACAGAGTCGTTAAAACTCGGAATTGTGTGGTAAAGGGATATACAAGTGCATAGCCAGGTGGAAGCCAAGATGCCCAGGCTTCAACATTAACATTTTACCAACAAAGTTATAGTATCGTCAAAATTGAAATCATTTGCAGACGGCAAAATAAATGGTACTCAAACACGAAATTTGTCTGTCATAGGAGCAAAGGGGTGAAGACAATGTTTTCAAGTGCCTTCTTCCTTATGGTCGTTAAAACTTAGGATGTTGTGGTAAAGGGTTATACAGGCGCATATCCAGGCGGAATTTTGCCAGGAAATACTAGATAGCGGACAATGTAGATTAATGTTCTGTGCAGTCAGTTGATCTACATTGTCCACAATACAGTCTGATCTTGATTTACATTGTCCACACAATACAGTTTGATCTTGATCTAAATTGTCCACACAATACAGTATGATCTTGGTTAACATTTTCCACAAAATGCAGTCTGATCTTGATTTACATTGTTCACATATTTACAATCTGATCTTGATGTACATTGTCTCATTTGTTCTTGAAAAGGTAGAAAACATCTTTGGAAAAGGAGAAAATCCTGGTTACAAGCATTTTTCCTCTTCCCACAATGTTTTTACCAGCAGTCTTTCTCAGAGTTGTTAAAACTCGGGATTGTGTGGTAAAGGGTTAAACCTGGTAGAGAAGTCTTTTGAAAACTGGATTGGAAGAGGAGAAACCACAGGCAACAATCATTTTCTTATTTTCCCTCATTATTTTGTACACTGTCCCCATTCAAGGGGAAATAACCCTTCATATGACAACCCTTTACTATATAATAAACCTTAAACCTTAGACTGCTAAGCGCAACTTAAAGGGTAACTCCAGACCTAAGCTATTTTTGGATATAAGAATCCTTAAATGAAAACAATCTTAAAATTGAAAACCATATTTCAATGTCTTTCGTAAAAAGAGAGTTATAAGCGAAAATGTGGTTTGCACACCTGTGCGAGTTTGTGAAATCTTCGATAAACCGGATGTGACGTAGGAAGTGTAACCCACACATTTATTTCGGCTTCTGTGTACTGTTAATTTGCTCTGATACTGACTTTTTTCTCGTAACCGTATCCTCCCTCATGTCGGGAGACGATTTTTTTGTCACAAAAATCCCTATCGTAAGCCGGGTGCGGAGTGTAAGCACTATTTCGAGCCAGGAGATGACTATTTATTCGTCAGTCTGCTGTCTGTCTGTCTAAACCGAATTACGTTGCTTAATATCAGATTAACCATTCATCCTCAACAGGTTAAATAAACCTTTATGCCGATTGCAAAAATTCGAATACTGCTAGTTTTTGGAGATAGATATCTCCGTATTGGACACTGTACATAAGATCAGACTGCACGTTCTGTGCAGTCTGATCTTAATATACATTGTTCGAAAAGGTCATTCAGTGGCGATCAGCAGCCTTGGGGCCACACAGAAATTTAAATGGGGCAAGAAACCAATGGTAAATTCACTGTTGATTATCCATCTCTTTCCTTTTACTGAGAGAGAGAGAGATAGAGAGAGAGAGAGATAGAGAGGGAGATAGAAAGAGTTGGAATGTAGTTAAAATAGAAATTCGACAAGCAGATTATGGGTTTTTTTTTAATTTATGATCGTATGAATGAGGAAAATACAAAAGTTATGACATTCGTCTTACCCATTTAACCTGTGTAAAATGCCAAATTCCATTTACATTTTATAAGAAAAAGGGTTCAATATGGTCGTTAAAACAAAAGAGTAAATTTGTACATGACATGTTTATGACACGTGCTTGTTAACCTCCAGCTGCAAAAAAAAAAAAATGTGAGACCACGACGGTGCGATACCAACATCAAAGAGGCGCCGAATTAACCCTCTGCCCTTTTACATTGATGGAACACAGAATTCTTTTCTCAAAATAAAAGGTTGGCGCACTAAACTTTTGTGTAAAGTTTGTAATAAATTTTTAATTTACGCTGCATTTTTTATGGTCAGCATCTGCTATCTCCTACATGATTACAGCGAGAAATACTGAAGAAGAAAGTTAAATGATTTTTGACTACGTTGGTATTTCCTTTTAAATTTTACGCCCAACATGTCTCAGTATTTAGGAAATGGACTGACCCTGTATTTTGCAGACGATCAAAAACGTTTACTGCTTGATATGGAGGGCAGAAAGGTAGGAGGCAATTCAGACAATCTTTTAACGTTGTTGTTGTTGATCAAAGAAACAAATTTGAAATTGTGACAATAACACGTAGGAAAATAAATGAAGATCTAGTGAAACAAACGGATTAAACTTAACGACGTTCGCAACAGTTTCCATTTTCACGCTTCGCGTAACTATCACGCTCACTTTTTATTTGAAAAACGGTGAGCACCTAACACAACTGATCTTGCCACGCCCGTCAATGTCTGCAGAATGGATAAACCAAGAACTAAAACGGGTCGTTTCATGTTAGCAAAATGAAGTAAAAAGTATTTGAATCAAGCCAAATAATATGCGAGGCAAGAATCCAAAATTACGCTTTCAAAAGATCGGACTGAAAGTCAAAGTGAATCACCCAACTACGTCACCTAACAACGGAAAAATGGACACAGATGCTACTACTAGCGCTCTAACTGGCAGACGTATCGTCGAGCTAAAACATATTTTCAGATGCAGATGCTTTCAGTTTGGTCTAGTCCAAAATTATGTCACTTGGTAAAGACTTGCAGAAAACGAGGGGCTGTACATAACTCTTTGTCCCTTAGCTTGATGAGTCTGCAGTAGACAACATTGATGAAAACATTGATGTCAAAAGGAGAAATTACCCATAATGATTGATTTTTTCCTTTTCCCACAATGATTTCTGACCCATCAAAGAACTGTGATACATGAATACCAGGTTTTGGTTTAGCGTCTGCAAACTCGTCCAATTTAGAATAGTCTAAAATTAGTCGTTTGGAAATGGGTTAAATGCTAACATCAGTATTACATTTATATGCTATGAATTGGTTTATTATGACCAACAAACTTGATTCTTATAAATATTGTTGTATTATTGAAAAAAAGGAGATAACTTGCTTCATACAACATCTTTGTCTTTGACAAACGTTACATTTACTCATTAGTTAGTGCCCCACCCACAAACTTAAAATGTATTTTCTGAAAAAATAAATCTGGTGACCTATTTGTTTTAAGCCTGATTCTTTTAGCTTAGTATCTGAATATTATTTATAGAAAAAATAAGAAAAATCTGGATGTTAGAACATTTAAAAAAATAACTTTAAAAGATACTTTTTTTCCCCCCAAAATAAAGGTGTTTTAGCCATTATTTTAAGGGTTGTTTTTAAAGATTGATACTCAGTATACTCTAAATTATTTTTTTCATTAAATGTGATGTTTCACCAATACAATGACATAAAATTTGCTTATAATTGTTGTCATTTAAAAAAATATACAAAGAGTTAATTTTCATAGGTGAAATTTCATCCTGAACTGCCGCAATACATTGTGTACTAAAAGAAATATTCATAGAATTTTCCAAGAGCTGGTGACCCCCTCTTTTTATCTCCTATTTTTGAAGTTCAGATAATAAACTATCACCAAAAAAAGTTTCATAAAATTCTGAATGTTTTCAAAAAATGGTGAAACTGTAGCGATCGTCTTTAAACGGCAAATTTAGGATGTGTGCTGGATTTAATGTTGTTTGTGAAGAGAGGATATGATTCCTACAGTAGATCAAGGCTTTTATTTCTTCCCAAGCTGAAGGAGACATGTGAAATGCTGACATTGACAGTGTAGATCAAGATCAGACTGCACACGATGTGTAGACCGTTCATTGATCGACGTTGTCCTATATTGGTAGAAACAGCCTTAGAACTGTACTCGAATGATTTCCTTTACACATTGCAACGTTTCTTCTACCACTTAGTAGAAAAGACTTTTGGCCTAATTCAACTATCTTGAGTTATTATTTCTTTTTTTAATATTTATCTATCAAAATTCGTTGATGAGACAGTGGTATATTGAAATAACTTCAAGAAATGAATTTCAAAATAGTTTTGTTCCCCCCTAGAAGAATAACATTTCCTTTTCATAAGTACTATCTCCACTAGGCTAATTCATTTAAAATTTCTTTCCTATGATTGTAGTAAGATGTAAGAGCGATAGAGATTGAAATTCTGCAGTAGACAAGTGATTGAAACGTGATAAAGCGATTTATATCTTTACAAATTTCATGCAGTTTTCTCAGTTTTTTGCGTTGGTTCATATATAGCGACCATATCTTCTCACACATGTGACGTCACGGCAGACTACCGGAAGTCACGATTTTTTCAATTAGCGACTTTCAGACAGGTGAAAATCCGAAGTTTAAACCTCTATATCTCGTGAAGTAAGTATCACAGAACGCTAAGATTTTTTTTGTTAACATACTCTAGTATAGTTTTATCAGATTTTGAAATAAAAATTTTGGTCTAGAGTTACCCTTTAAGGACCATTTTGCCTATAGTGTAGATCAAGATTAAGATGCACAGAATGTGCAGTCTGATCTTGGATCTACACTGTCCGGTAAGGAGATGTCTTTCCAAAAAAAAAACTTTATTACTTGTACGGTCATGTGGCAGGTGACTTGGAAACTTGTTCACGGTTGTGGTGAATCATGTCGCCCCAGCCGAAGGCGAGGTGGCGACATTATTCGCCACAGCTGTGAACAAGTTTCCAAGTCCCCTGCCACCTGACCGTACAACAAATTCATTATACTGCAAAGTTTTACCATTCCAACGTGTGTTAAGCGAAATTTGCGTTTTTTTTTTTTTTGTTATAAAAGTTGAGTACGCTGACGAAGTGGAATTTTCCTTCTGAGTGCCCAAATTCAATGAAAACTGACGCCACTGGGAAATGACGTCACTGAAACCTTTGTAAAACGTGCAGTTTGGTGCATAATCTTGATGTTAATCTTGATCGAAGCCGCCATTTTGGGTGTTGTGTTGAACCTGTAGTCATGTATACGGGCCCCCCGAAAGGGAAATTGCTTTAACGTTGGTTTTGCCAGTGTACATGATGTATATGCTCGGGGCATATTATCCAATCAGATCACGAGGAATTTCTTTGCAGTATAATAATAAAACATCTAAATCTTGGTTTTCAGTACTGGCTTGAAAGTTCTATTTCATTCATTCAGCAGGATAAGGGTTCAGACTTGTCCAAGCTGAAAGCATTTACAGACAACTAATTGTTAGTAAAGGCTAAGAGAAAATTTTGGAAAATGGAGAAAATACTAGTGGCCACAATATTTTCAGAAGCATTCAACCTCGGGGTCATTAAAACATTAAAAACTGGATTTGTGTAGTAAAGACTTAAGGCAAGATATCTAAGAAAAGCTGTAACAAGCTGTAGTTACGAGGTTTTGGAAGTAAACAGACGATATATTGGTGTTTTATCTATGTTTACATGACTTACTTCTGAACCATTCTTACTTCTGTCAACTTTCAACAGCATTTTTGTCTCTTTGTCTGCAAGAATGTATCTTTATGGAAATACAATTCCATAAAATCTGTCATACTTCTCTTTCATACTAATCAATAGTTAAAATTACAAACTAATACCATGAAAATGGCATAAAACACTGTTAAAAAAAGTCATACTAGATCTATATTCAGTCATGAGATATTGAAGTTTGGGATGATATTGAAAATCTAAAAAGATCATTTTATCAACCTGGGCTAGTTATAAAATTATTTGGTGTTCAACAAAATTCAAGCTTTTTTTCCCTACCTCTGCTTCCCTATTGAAAACATTGTGACAAAGGAGAAAATAGTATCTGTACTTGTAACTATGTTTTTACTTGTCGACATTCAGATTGGTGTAGATGTCAACTCTTAACCCTTCACCACACAATCCTGACTTTAAATAATCCTATGAGAGAAGGCTTATGAAAACATTGTGGGTAAAGGAGAAAATGCTAGTGACCTGTGCAGTGTTTCATGGTGCACGAAAACCAGTTTCAATATCGTCATCAACTCTAGGCTTTCTTCAGTACCTATGCAAACAGTGCAATAACTGCAATAATCGTGTTACACTTTTTCTGCTTACAGAAATTACACAAATCTAGTGTGTTATTGCAACAACATAAGAAAATACATACCGTGTAAGAAAATGGTGGTCGTTATAAGTTGCGTAGAGTCGCTTCCCTTCTGCAACCCCCCATTACGTATTTATTTGCAAGTTTGAAGGCGCGTATCGTTCTTGAAAGGGATGATGGAAAAAATTAACATTTAGAAAGTTAAAAGATAAAACACCGACATTCTTATCTTACCTATGTAAGGCCAAGGGCTACTGTAGTGCAATGCCGGTATGGGGTTTGTCCGCTTCGCAAATTTCGCTCGGTTGAAGTTCGTAATTTCAGCCCTCGGAAGATCTTTAAGGAATAAAACTTCTTTCCAGTGAAATGATGACGCCATCTGTTCAGCAGTAAAACGATTTCAATAATCCTAAATACGTTTGGGGAGCTCTGAAACGCGCCTAAAAAATTAGTGTATGGAAAGCTCTGGGAAATCCCTTATCCACCGGTATGTTTGTAAACACTCTCGTCACTCGTCCATATCCGTAACCTGAACCGGTTAGATTTGATTTGCACTCCGGAATCTCTCGAGTACCTATTCTGTTAATAGACTTTACAGAAAACTTCATTAAAATCGGCAAAACAAATTCCTCTATCCGTTGTTAATGACAAATGACTGTTGTGACGCAAATTTACATTGATTTGGGGACAGATATTTGAATATGCAAGAGATCCCAGACACCTTCAATATGTGTAAACCAAATTGCCGATATTTCCCGAGTGATGTTTACGGCCCCCCCCACCTTTTCGACACGAATTTGCACGTGGACTCTACCATTGTAACCGCACCTAGAAAGCCGAAGTATTCCCTGTACGTTTTTGCAACTTCTCGGAATCATTTTTATTCCCTGGCATTGTGCGATTTTGTAGACTGGTACACATACGTATTACCTATAGACGGGCTCCAAGGCCGCTTCGCGGCCTTTCCGCCCGTATTAGTGGTGAGAGGAATGATTCCTGTTGCACTAAATGACCATCAATCCTTGGAAAGAAATCTGTCAAGCTGGGGATCTGAACCTGCGACCCCTTGTCGCAAGTTCTATATGCTACTAGGCTCGGTTCTACGTAAGGAACTTTTTACTCCTTTCTATACTTCAGGCTCATCCATTTTCACTCAAGTCAGAAAGAATCCTTTTCAAAACAGAACTCCTTTTTACAAAAAAGGAATCCTTTTCGCAATAGAAACAGGAATACAGGACTTTTGAGTTTACGACAATTTTGTTTTTAAATGATACGTTTATTGCAAAAAGAACCATAGCCTATCCGGCTGAAGGCTTACAAATTACAATACGGGTAACTGCAATGTCGCCAAGTTTATTTATAAGCATCAGATTTTAAAAGAGGTGCTCACCAAAATCAAAGTACATATATGAAAACCGACTTCGGTCTCGTCTTCCGCAATATACATGTCCATACAAGGTCAGGTGTGGCAGTAAGGATTGAATTACCAACATTGCCGTTTTTAACCCGCCTCTATCTTGTATAATTTTATATCATATGTTGTTATCAGTTTTTCCCAGAAATGTACCTTTTTGCCCCCGAAATCACTGTGGAAAAAAGCTGTCATAATTACTAAGTCATAACGAACAATTCCCTATGTATGCATAGTTTTCTGCTCAGAAATACATTCAGTTTTTCGCTGTCATTTCGCAGGTAGATCTCTTTCAAATCTATCATGTAAGATTTTAGGTGTTCTTAACTGTACCTATCAACAACATATTAAATTTACTCTCAAATTTGATAATGAGTCAGGTTTCATCTTTGACACTGTCCAGTATCTAAAGTGAACGTTCTGCAATGTGTTCCAGAGCCATTAAAAAAATGCATATTCATACTCAGCAAAATTGAACCCTTTCAAATTCCATTTTATATATATATGTGTGTGTGTGTGGGGGGATGTGTATGTGTGTGTGCATATCATGAGAAGGTAGCACCACCTATTGTTTACACACCTTCCAAGGTAACACCCCCCGTAAAGGTAACACCTCATTTCAGGTGTTCAGTTTGCTTTTGATTTTTACATGCTCAGAAATATGAAATATACAACATATGTTATTAAAACACCCTGGTCCAGTTCGCATATTGAACGGGTAATTGTGTGCTACGGTGTGTGAATTTTTCCGAGTCCCATATTTTTGAAGTATTGATTTCACTTAAAGAAATGGAGAGCTGCGCATGTGCGGACGTGACGCCATTGTAAAGTATTTATGAAAGTTATTTGGAGATCAGTTTTTAAACGTGGTTTTTGAAGATTCTTTGCTCTTTGTTAGGTATGTGTAGTTACAACTATTTGTGAATAATATCTGAAATGATAAAAATACGTTTAAATAGACGCGAATACGCGTAACAGCTACGTTTTTTTTTCCCTGCCAGGGAATTAGAATACGGTTCTTTATTTGCAGAGTCATTCAGATTCCATTGTTTGCAACGCGAATTCCCTTGTTTGACCAGTTTAAACATGTACACGAGTAAACATTTAATCTGCTGGTTATATTAATGATATACAGCTATCATTTTTTTCATGTATCTGACATGGATGTCAGAAGATTCGGACCCAAGAAGATTCGGCCCAAGGCCAACCAGCGATTTTCGAGAAGATTCGGTCCCAGACTTAAGAAGATTCGGCCCGAGGTTGAGAAGATTTAGCCCACGGTGTTTCATAGTACTTCTAGAGAAATATTTTAAGGAACAGAATTATTTTTTGAAATGTCATAGTGACCATTATCTTTCATAGAACTTTTACAGAACATATTGATCAAAATTAGCGTGTTCTTTTGCCATTTATCATAGGATAAAGATTTGTAACTTTTATCCTACTTTTGAGAAGATTCTGCCTGTATGTTAAATGGGTTGGAGGTTTTGGTAAAACAAAGGTACATCACATAGCACTATAACATTAACTTCTGATTCTTCCTTATCATTTGTTCTTTTTTTTTAAAACATATTAAGTAGTATTGACATCGACAAGGTTGCTATTAATTGTTTGTTTATTCTCATACATAGACAGAGACATGTGTTAGCAAGAAAGCCGGATGAAGGTGGGATATACACCATGCTCCATTATCTCTATCCATTATCCTTTACACTTGACCTTGAAACAATTTACCCTGTACACCCTTTACCAGACTAGAAAAAAATTAGACTTTTCCCAGTTGCAGATGACAAATTAACTGTGGTTCAAGTGATACATTTTTTTCCTCAAAAAGTGTTGAAAACATGGTGGGAAAAGGAGAAAATGTTTATCAGCATTTTTTTCTTTTCCCTCGATGTTTTCAAAAACCTTTTGCTTAGGGTTGTTTAAACTTGGGATTGTATGGTAAAGGGTTAACGGAACTCAATATTTACCATAACTCCTGCCACCCCTTTACATGAAGCTTTGTTGAGTCCTGATGAATAAATAATTTGATTGATTTATTGATTGTCCTTTTAATGTATTGACGTTTAGTAAGGAGCTGAACGAAACTGTTTTTCAGCCTATCCTATGCTACCGACCCTTGCATAATTATATCAGACAGTGTCAAAGATCAAACATGAACTAAAATACACACACGTACTCATGAAAAACACAACACCTACTTTCTTTATATTTTCATCAGAAATTGTTTTATAGAGTCAACTGATTTAAATATTCCAATAATAATCACAATCTAAAGGAAAAGAAGACAAAAAAAAAAAAAAAAAAACATTTTCCTTTACCTTTAGATTGTGATTAACCTTTACATTTTGCAATAGATTTAATTAACTATTAAAGCGAACATCATTTCTTCAATGTGCAATATCTACTATAAAGTCAACTACAAAATTAATCAAAACAATCATGATAAGTCTTTAATGACTAGGTATGCATAACGCCCTCGGACTATGAAGAAAGCAGTGTCGGTCATTTATTTTAAAGTTATTTGAAAGAAAATCTGCAATTGCTATGCAACATTGAGTGAAAACAACAATATCAACACAGTGAATATTAATTTAAAATTGGGGCCGAATCCTCTTCTCAATTTGGTCGAATCTTCTCTTGTGTGGACCGAATCTTTTTGGATTCGAATCTTCTCAACTTTTTGGTTTTGGCTGAATCTTCTAGGGTCCAAATCTTCTTCCACCCTCTGACACTAGATCAAGGTGGCAGTTTAGGATTAACGGCAAAATCTTTCATTTTACGTGATCAATATTATTCTTTAATACGTCAATAAGGTAAACAATCTTGTTTAAATCTACTTTGCACTCAAGCTTTGCACTTTAATAATTATGTAAAAAAAAAAAAAAAAAAAAAAAAGAAAATAGATCATTATGATAAATATCTGAGTGACACAGTTTTGCATGTATTTTATCCATCAGTTTATTTTCCATTTGTACTAATCATGTTTATATCCTATTTGAATTTTAGTAAAAAATGAGGCAGAAAAGAAAGACAGGGAATGAATCAGAGACTGATTTTATGAACCAGAAAATTTTGCCATTGTTGACCATACCAGGAAAAGGTAAGTTGTAGACTTAAGCAATGTATAATAAGTGTATTTTTAATGTTGTTGAATTCACTTAAACTAGATCTACCATTTACAACTTTATTGGGTTATAAAAAGTAAAAACACATGATGTTTTAGGGTTGGTTGTCGGTTTGATGGGGTCATTCAGGGATCATATGTTTAGACTATACAATCCCTGGGCCATTTGATCCTAGATATTGCATATTCATTTATATTAATACATTTCTGTCCAATGATGATATGCCAATTTATGGTACAAGTATTTCTCATGGCTATAGGCATTTATCAACACATTGTTTTCTCATATCGCTTCTTCGAATTCTTTTTTGCCGTAAATAAAATGAAACGCTTGAATTCTCTGTTTCCCAGGTCAGAGACACATGTTAACATATACTCAAAATACTACAGCGTGGAAAGGGGCGAAATGAGAAGGGGCGAAAAGGGAAGTCATCGTTATTAAACAACTTATCGCCGACCGAGAACTCCCGTAATGCACCACAAAAACATTTATAAATGTCAAAATTTACAGTAGCGGGGGATGGAATATCATAAAAATCAAGCGTAATCAGTTTTTATGTACATGTGGTTTCTAATATCTGCTAGACACCTGTAGACATTTGTAGACGCTTGTAGACGCTGTTTCGGGAGACCCTAAGATGTAAACAATCAAAATGGTACCTTCAATCTGAAGGATTGCTCCTATGTTATTTTTGTGATTGGGTCTCCGCAACCCGTCACAGCAGCCCTTCTTTGATACCATCTGGAAATCTCAAAATCTTACCGGCCATTTTTCAGTTGGCTCAATGTGTCTTTAATCTGCTTGTCAGCTATGAAATGAACATGAATCGATATTTTGTAATTTACCATTTATTTGACATAAACACATCTGGCCAGACACTCATAGATTTGTTACATTAACCTTCAAGCGACTGTGTGGGGCCATTTACGACCATTTAATGTGCCATCTCTTTATTTTTTATCCGAATTTTCTTTCCTAGCATGAGTTTGTCAGTCTACTAATCCTACACACTTTCATAGTTTTTTTTCCAGGGATCAGTCAATTGTTGTGGCGTAGACATCACAAACTCTTTTGGGGTCATTAATGACCCCGAAGAGAAGCATTGGTTTTTAAACATTGGTTTTTAAATTTTATTCAAATGTTCCACTTCTATCAGTACTTTATATTGTATTGCAGTGAACCATGGCTAGCAGACCTAGGGTAGCAAGATGCATTAAGTCCCCTTTTGCAAGAGCGCGGCTCGAATGTATTTTTGCAAGTGGGAACTGACAAGGACTGTCTAAATAAATGTAATGTTGTCTACGTGTGGTTATTTCTTGCAATAAAAGTATTATTAGCAAACACACATTACATTAGATCATATTAAAAACCTGTTTTAAATACAGGGAGTAGTTTCGGTATGATAAACCCCCAACCAGCCATTCATAATAAGGATCCCTGTACAGAGCACAATGGGGTCATAAATGACCCCACTTGGTCATTTCAGTCAGTAAAATCGCTCGGTCGCTTGAGGGTTAATTCCGACAGCTAATTATTACCGGTATGTTAGACACTAACAGTTTGACTAGATACAATAATGGCAATATGCTGTATCTGTAACATCTATCAGTGATCTGAAATAAACTCATTGATACCGCCATGATTCAAAACACAACAAACCTCATATCGAAAGCTGTTTAAAATTGCATACTGTGGGGACAAGGGCACAAGAAACTTCATGATTTTGATTACTAAACATTAAAAAAGAACTAGCATTAATTAGCTTTTACAAAATAACTTGTAATAGAAATTCCTGACTGACAAGAAAGCCACATGTATTATGGATTTAAAGTTAAGCTGCAAGCTGACATTTTCTTCGAAACCATTGCTATAGCTTAATGGTTAAAGTGACCGCCATGTGAGTGGAAGGTTGTAGGTTTGATCTAGGGCCCTGTCAGACCTGACTTAAAAATCGGTTGTGGCTTCCCCCTTGTCCTTGGCGCTCAGGACTAAAGGTATAGCATTACGACTGGCCCACCAGTGTCAGGATAATGTGACTGGTCAAATACTGGTGAAAACAAGTCCTGGAAACATGGATCTTTGAACTGTCGCTATGAATCAACTAAAATACTGTTGACACTGTTTTAAACACACACACACACACACACACACACACACACACACACACACACACACACACACACACACAAAATCGTTTCTCTGATATGCCACCACAGGCGAGATGTGTTGTCTATTGACAAACTTTGTTTTGAAACTTAATTCTGGTGGGGATATAACTAACTTTCTTTTGTTATGATTTTGAATTAAATTTATTTATTTATAAAGGAGCCATGTTCAGTGAAAAGGGGGCTTTATGCATCTGCGAAAAGTATCGATCCAGATCAGCCTGTGCGGACTGCGCGGGCTGACCTTGGCCGAAACTTACAGATATTGGTCAATTTTCTGTATATCCAAGGACAAGTCTACTTCATTATTAAGTTGTATGTTACAAAAAAGTGGATATTATGGATCCATAAATATGTGATGGTTTGCTTTGTACTATGGATAACGGAGATGCATTAAGCCCCCTTTTGCCAGAGCATGTCTCAAATAAATTTACACATGTTCAATGCCATTGTTGGAGATGAAATTTGTTTGCAAATTTTTAATGCTCAGTTAAATTGCTGTGACAGAACATTAATTTCATGGTCACTGGGTTGGAAAACAGTACTGGACTAAGGAAAAGGCTTACCCAAGGACACTAAGCTCCTAGTGGGAATTGAACATAGGACATACAAATTAGGTCACATATTCGAGCTACTAAGCCATGGGAGATCCATAAAGCCGAAAATAATTTCAGTATACTATTACTAAAATATCTAAACAAATTATTTATGTATTTATTTATCAAAAGATTCTACTGTTTCAGACCTTTGAGGTTTGTCACAGAGAAAAGAAATACTGGTGAGTTTGCAAATCTGTGAACGTTTAATTTATTTGTGAAAGAAAGAATAGTATTGAATGATTCATTAGTCTGAAAGGATAAAAAATGCAGCACAGTTTAGTAGCAAATCTGGTTTATTTGAAATCTTGGGTTTCTGAAAACAGTGTGACATGTGAGATAAAATTACTTAAATTTGCATCATCTCTCTTTAACCCTTTCCCAGATGAAATTTTTAGACTCTGCGATATCGTAAGAGTTTGCAGACACCAATTTTGAATTTGGTAAATATGGAATTAAGTTCTCCGATAGGATAGAAAACATTGTGAGAAAAGTTAAAATTGCTTAAAATAAGCTTTTTCACCTTTTCCTATAATATTTTCAGAAGACATCTACTCTAGACTATGGACATGAGAAATAGTCAAACATGTACACAGTTTACCAGCCTTTTGCTTAAAAAAAATATCTTTTTTTAAATTTCTTTTTCATTACTTTCTTTTTTTAAGATCAGAAAATGTGTAGATTTTGATTTTACAAAAAGACTCAATGAATGTTTAAACTGAAATTACATGTAGATTTGTTTCTTTGTACTTGCACGGAGGCCGAATTTGCAGGATGACTGTAACGTATTGGCACTGGCTTGCATTTGAATTTCTTAATGTGCAAATAGCAATAGACCATATCTGGTATAATCAAGAAATTACCTGGATAGTAACTGTATATTATAGCTGCATGTCAGTATTTGTGTAAGGAATAAAAGTATATTTCTCAACATTTATGATGTGATGAATAAAGTGGGTGCAGCTAAAAATATGTGTAAAACACTTAATGGTAAATTTTAACATACACAGCTCTCTTAATCACAACATGGATGTTTAAAAAAAAACATTTTTAATCAGTAATAATTTAATGATTCTTCAACTCTGATGTCTTTGTATGTCCCCATGGTGAGCTTTTCTGATCACCAAATGTTAGTCGTATTAAGTTTGTTGTCTGTCGTCAACAGTTTCTTTAAAAGATCTTCTTCTCAGAAACCCACTGGCAGATTGTAGCCAAACTCCACACTAATGATTCCAGAGTGGGTGTCTTTCAAAGTTGTTCAAACCATTCGGGTCTTTTAGGGAGGGAGGGTTTATAAGGGGAGATACTGTTGATAAATTTGATGTAATAATTACCTTGAAGTCACTCATGCATTGTGATCGAAATTGTGATGTAATCCACAATTTTTTTGAATTAATAAAACAGCAATCTCCTCTAGCTGTAACTCTTTAGCAGTTGAAATGTTTTTAGATTTCTCCAAATTCAAAGGAATTACAGACGACAAATTCAGTGTGGTTCTAATGATCCAATGTGTCTCTTGAAGGGTAGAAAACGCTGTGTTGAAAAGAGAAAATGCTTGTTATGCGCATTTTCTCCTTTTCCAAAATGTTTTTCAAAGCCTCCTACCCTGAGGCTGTAAAAACGAGGGCTTTTGTGGTAAAATTCAAGCAAAACATGTTTTGTGAAAGATCATTGTGCCCACCCCTCATAAATTATAGTGTGCACATACTAATCATAATGCAGTTTGTTTTCTTTCATCAGCAAATGGATACAGTTGATTTAAAACACTATATTAAAGGCCCAGTAAAGGCCAAAATATCAAAGCAGTTGTCATAATAGGTTTAAATTTAAATCATTCCATTTAAAAGTATGGAAAATATTGTAGAGATGACAGTCTTTTATCGTGTGCTTGGGCCATATGTTAGTCGCTAGCAGAAAAAAGAATTTCAAAATCAGGCAAAAAGTAAACAAAAGACAGCTTCCTGGCAGATTTTAACCTAGTTTCGAAGTTATTTCCCTGTCAGCGACTAACACTTGGATCGACCATACAATGACAGATTGTCATCTTCACAATAATTTCCATACTTTTAAACGGTAATATATAAATTGAAATGAATTTAAACACCCTCTTTGTTTACATTTTGCCTTCATTGTTACTTTAAAAGGAAGACGATGGCAAGTGTAATTACACATATTTGCCAACTGGCAAGTTTTGCCTTTTTTGCTTATGTACTGATTAAGCAAAAAGACACTTGAATGTTCTATATGATTGACTTTGATTTACAAACTCATAGAAAACTGTTAACCCTTTCTCTGATTTACATGCATGCGTAGCAGAAACATTAATTTTGTGTCTGTAAAAAGTGCTCAAATCTCGGATATCATTCATAATAGTAAAATGTGCTGAAAGAGTACAAAACATCAGGATGAAAGGAGGAAGCTTTCTTTATGAGCAATTTCTTCTGTTTTCACAGTGTTTTAAAAACTGTTGGCAAGCTGTGAAAGATGTGTAAATAGGCTTGTATTATAGTAATAATTTACCTCTTCAGATTAATGTAAATGTTTCTTTATCAGCTCCATTGTTTTCAATGATTTTGAAGGATTGATGCGACACATTAAGTGAAGTCACTGGGAAGATACTTGAATGACGAAACTGTAAGACCGAATGTTTGTGCCATTAAATAAGAAATTTGTGGTAATGGTATCGCAGTGGTGCTTATCTCTGCCATCAAAGACATAGAAGAACTTGATGAACTTACATATAATTATGGACCTGGCCAATATGAATGGAGAAGGTATCAACTATCATATTTAAGGACTACCCTTTACCAACAAATGTTTGTCTGCTTGGTGTTTAACGCTGTATCAACAATTTTTTAGTTATTTCACCTAGAGTCGGAGATAGTTAACGGATCAATGTTTCCTGGAATTTTTAAACAGTACTTGACCAGTCATATTATCCTGAAACTGGTGAGCCAGCCGTAATGCTAGACCTTTAATCCTGATCGCAAAGGGGGGTGAGCTAATACTTCTATTTTTTTAGGTCTTCGGTTTGACCTGGCAGGGGATCGAACCCATGACCTTCCGCTAACTAGACAAGTGCTTTAACCACTAGGGCACTACCACATATTTAATGAAAAGGTGACTTGCTTAAGGACATTCTACCATGACCAGAGGCTAGTAGGAATTGAAACCAGGATGCCCAGCTCAAGCCAAGAATGCTAAGCACTAAACCGAGGTGGATCCTCATTGTCTCCTTTAAATTAATGCTCAGACAAGTTAGTTATATCAACTTTTATTTGAAAATGCAAGATATCAATGTGCAATTGGTTTGATTTTAGCCATTTTAGTTCAAATGTTTATAAATATCTACAAATTGTTTGAAAGCAGAACAATGCAATTTTTACATTAAAATTTTATTATAATTTCAAACGCAGGAATTCCTTTTCTAGTATTATTCCTAGACCTTTTCTACTCATTGACACACATATTTCATCTAGAGCATGTGTTCTTTAGCTCACTTGAACACATTAATGAAGATTATTCTTTTTAAGCTCACCATACCAGGAAATGGTCAGACTGAGCTTTTAGGATTGTTGAATGTATTATGTCCGTCTGTTGTCCATCTGTCCACAATTTGTTGTTTACACTCTAGCATCCACAAATGTTACAATCATGACCAAACTTAGTCAAAGTGTTCACCTTATTTGGAAAAGGTACAAACTGAATGCAAACTGCTCATATGACACACACAAAATAAGACTGGTAATTTGCACAAAGTGAACACCAGTATAATATATTTTTCAGAAACACATAAAGTAAGATTGGTAATATTGTACAAAGTGAACCCCTGTGTAGAAGTTTTGACCCTTACAATTCAATTACACATTGCAGAATGAACACCTTATTTGTAAAGTTACAAACTGAACACTTACTGTTCTAATGGCCAACACAAAGAAAGATTTGAAATATTTTACAAAGTGAACACCTGTTTAGCATGTTTCATCACTACACTTCATATGAACTGCAGAATGAACAACTTATTTGTAAATGCACCGCCTGAACAATTATGTTCAAATGACACACAAAAAGGAAGGTTAGTAATATTGTACAAAGTGAACATCTGTCTAGTTTATTTCTGCAGCACAATACATATACGCTCTAAAGAATGAACACCTTATTTGTAAAGGTAAGAACTGAACACCTATTGTTCTAATGACACACACAAAATTAAGATTTGCAATATTACATGAAGTGAACACCTGGATTGGATATTTCATCGGCGCAATACATATACACTCTTTACAGAATGAAAACTGTGATTGACCGTATGATTTACAAAATGAATGTCTTTGGATTTGCTAATATGAAAGGTGAAATGGGCACTATTATACAAAGTGAACACTTGTATAGTGAATTTTACATTGACTTTATATACAAATGTATACAGGAATTGAGAATCCTGACTTTATAACATACACAATGCTTAAATATCACAATTTACTTGATTGACAGAGTGCATAATTATGCTGATTGAATATTTTTAATGAAAGCACTTACAAAACAACTGTTGACTGAATAGTGTTATGTTCACTATCTTTTTGCCATTGTAAATGTAAGCTTAATATTATTATGTTGGGTTTTTGTGTTTGTGTTTTCAGACTGCAGTGAGACGGAAGGATCAGAAAACAAGGTAAAGACCATTTAAAAAAAGAAAGAAAATGTAAGTTTATCTCAAAAACTGGTTAAAAACAAAATCTGAGAACTTGTCAATTAAACATTACAAGGACCATTTTTCAAGTTAGTAGAACACCTCTTTTGACTTTAACTTTTCTAAACAATGTTAAAACTCAAATGATAAAACTTTACAATATTTTGCTCAAATGTAGTGTAGACATTTACCATTAGAGTAATGAGCGGGGTCCATGCGAAAGCTAAATTTACAAAACATGTGTTTAGTCTTTAGCACTCAACAGTATTTTAGACCTGTCCAAATAGAAAGCAGTTGCAAACAAAAAATTACAGGTGGTTCAAATGGCAGAAAATATCCTTGATAAAGTAGAAAACATTGTGGAAGAAGGAGAAAATGCTGGTTACCAGCATTTTCTCCTTTTTCCAGAATGTTTTCAAAAGGCTTTGTTCCCAGGATCGTTTAAACCTGGGATTGCATGGTAAAGGGTTAACCACTATTGCAAATTACAACTTTCAAAATGGAAGACAAAATGTTTTGGCAGAGGATGCACTGTACAATTAAAAAAAAAAAGCTCAGTTGTCTGTCATCAGAAATTTAAACAGAGTTGCAGAAAGTTTATGGAAACAGTACTTTTAGATACAGTACATTATGTAAATAGATGCATCATTTAAAGAAGGTAGGGATTCAGTTAAAAAATACCCCAGGTCAAGGGGAAAACTTTGGTTGGCATCAAAAAATAAATTGATGAAGATAAACTATATACAGTGCAAGAGCTAGCAGACATTACTGGCATCCATTCATCAAGTATTTTGAAAATATTGCGAGAACTTTTGGGGGTTCTTAAGGTCTGCCCACTCTGGGTTCCAAATTTGCTCACACATGAGCATCAAGAAACCAGAAGCTGTCAATGTGCATTCTGAAAGATTACTGGTACCCTGACATAGTCTGCACCTACAAAGTCCACAACTATATGGCACATAGTTTATATTTTAGCTCACCTTAGTACATCTGAGCTATCACTGTTGCTTGTTGTCCATAAAAAAGTCAATTTGGTGGAACCTAGTCGAAGAAAGTGCAAATGTTAACTTTTCATCGTCTAATGAAGCCATATAGTGGCATTGCAGAATACAACATTTGAAAGCATTGTGGTCAAGGTAGATTGCTGAATACTTCCTTCACAGACAAATGTTTTCAAGCTTATTTGATCAAAATAGTACAAATATGTGAGTCTTTTCAGGGCTTTTCCGGCATCTTGCAAAGATTTTTGCTGCAAGAGTGTTTCAGGTGGCAAAAATTAAATGAGTATCTTGAAATTTATATAGGTACTTTCATTTTTGCAGAAAGCATATATCAAAATCATAAAGAAGGAAACTGAAGAGGAGAGATCACAATTGACCCATACTGGAAGGCAAGTACCATATAGTTGTGAATAATTTATCAAGAAGTTGTGAGTTTGAACCCTTTCTCAGTCAGTATTCTTTCCATCCTTTGACAAAGGTCTTAATAACTTTGGTCGCCTGTCTTCTGTTGCCTAAGAGGAGTCTGTGTGGTAGAATAGCCACTTGCTTGGGAAGAATATTTCACTCAGTAATGATGAAAGTAAAGCGTTAAACAACCCTTTAACCCTTTAGCAAACAAGCCCGAGTTTCGACGTCCGTGGGAAAGAAGGCTTTTGAAAACATTGTGGGAAAAGGAGAAAATGCTGGTAACCAGCATTTACTCCTTTTCCCACAATGTTTTCTATTCTATCAAGGACAAATTCCACCATTTTGACCATTTTATATTGTGGTCTGCCAATGCTTCTAATTTGGGCCAGGCCAAAATTTTGTTGTTTTGTAAAGAGTAATGGACTTCAGATATCATATGTTAAGAAAAGTATACTGGAATGTAGTGGTCTTTGTGAATCTGTGAATAGATAAGACTTTGTTAGTATTCCTACATTTTAGCTGCTTACTAGCCATCTGCTATTTGTTGACAATTTATTTTTAACCCTTTCCAAAACTACATGTTTGAGACTATTCCAGACTGAAAGAGTTTACAGACAACAATTTTTAAATTCATTTGATTTGCAGAAAGTTCTTTGATAGGATGGAAAACATGATGGAACAGGAGAAATTGGTCATTTTGTGTGATAGAAATTGCTCATTTTTGTCATGCCTTTTTTCCTTCACAATGTTTTCAAAAGACGGTCATTGAAGAAATTAAAACATGGGTTGGTACGTTACAGGTTTAAATAACATTTTGTTCAAAACCATTCAATGAATGAGAGAGTGATAAAGGTTTTACACCGTTTTCAATGGTATTTCAGCCATATAAACGACGTTTGTGAACCCAACCATTTAAACTCGGAAGAGATTGAAAATGGGTCATGTATGGTCAAAAGGCTCGGATGAGCGACTACAGGGCCATCATGGCCCTCTTGTTTTCAGAAACTACCTGGATAAACTTATTGCAAGTTGACATAACTCTTTCACATCATTTAACAGAAGTGCCCTAACTCTGTTCGGACATATTTTTCTTTTTAAAACAGCGATTACGTAATCGCTGTTTTAATAATATCGGTTTCAGATGTTTCGACTTTTTTCGATGCTCCGTTTAAAAAGCACCCCCCCACGACAAAAATTCGCTGTCCACCTCAGTTTTTCAAATCCAATTTTACCGGGTGTGCGTTACTTTTGTTTACTGATCATGTCACCTTGTCGGTTATTTTGATACAATCTTTCTCCTCAATTCATCCATTATGCGAAAAATTATTTCTATAAAACAGGATCAATAACAAAAATCTTGACCTACATAACCTTCGAATCATCCGGAAACAGCTGCCAGAGTAAACTCCATGTAAAATTGCTGGATATTTTCAATTATTATCGAAGTACAGTGAAACAGATTCCGACCGTTCAAACCTTTTTTCTTCGAAATTAAGATTTGTATACTAGACTACGCGTAAACGATCTTATAAAAACCATTTGAAAGTTAAGTTCGATTTATGACAAGGTATTGAATTTAAAAGGTCCAAAATGTAAATTTTTGGATATAAATAGTAAAAACTATCTTTCACAGGTACGACTCATAAGAATCTATCATTTGATACCAAAGTGTTTTGATCTGGTGGGCTAGTCATGCGTCACATTCCTTTTTGCGTGTTGTATATTGTTCGATAACTTTGTTAATTTTTTCACGATAGTGTAAAGGAAAAAAAAAAAAAAAAAAAAAAGTAAAATTAGTAAACCCTAGAGCGATTGGAAGTATTACATATGTGACTTATAGACGACTAGGGGGAAAGTAATTGCACGCAGCACCCGTTATACACCGGTATATTTATTATTTATACCCGGCCCTTTAAACCACTGCCATTGAAATTTTAACTGTACAACCATTTTAGTGTTTCCAGTCAACGATACGAGTCCATGAGTCCTGTCAAATTTTGGACGATGGTTCGTGCACGTACGCGGGATTCGTATACCATTTGATACAAGGTACAAATTTGACACTATTTTTCAGATCTTCTGAATATATCATAACCAAGTTCTGGATTGTTAACTGTGTACAGGCAAAACGTACCCAAACTTAAACGTACCAAAGTATGGTCACAACATGCATTCGTGGTAAGTGGAGTCAAAATGTACTCAATAAAGTAAAAAATGTTCCCATGATTTTTAAAGTGTTTTTATTCTTTGATTCTTTTAAATAAAACGTCATGTTCTAAAATGTAAATCAATTTTTTTGTAAAATCCAATTTTAAGTGTGTGATTTTAAATGTTGCTTTATGGCAGATATGTGCCTTTTTTCATAAATGACTAGTACTATTGATAAAACATATCATAATTATATTTAAAAGAATTTCAGGTACCATTATAAATAAACTATAAACATGTATTTTTTTTTTTTTTTTTTTTTTATCAAAAAATGATCTACGTATATGTTCAAAGAATTAACGCTTTAGCACACAACCCTGAGTTTTACTGACCCTATGAACATAACCTTTGAAAAAAATTGTAGAAGGAGAAAATGCTGGTGACCAGCCTTTACTCCTTTTCTGGCATTGTTTTATACCCTATCAAAGGCAAATTTCACTACTTGTGCCACGTTCAAATTGTCAACTGGAAATGCTTTCAATCTGGACAAGTTTACATTTATGTCATGCACAGCAAAAAGAGAGAGAGAAAAAAAAAACAAAAAAAACATGTAGGTGCAATTTCTACTTTCAAAGTGGGTGTCACTTACTTTCAGAAATAAATTAGTTAACACTGCCAATAGTATTTATCTCAACTTTGGTATCAGTTTATCATTTGATAAGGGTTGATGGCTTGCAACTAAATTTTAGTACAGAATTAACAACATTTTATATATAGACTAACAGTGGAATTTGGGGACCTTTTTTAAACATAAAAAATAGACCATATCTTACTAAATGTATAGACTGTGAAATATGACCCGGCAGGGCAGAGCTTTGTTTTAGCTCATAACATTTTAGATTGACAATTAATTGGTAAAATGGAAATCATTGTGAGTAGCCGTATTCCATAAAGCAAAGGATTGATAAAGTATTGTGTGTGCGTAGATTTACTACAAACAATTGCGGACTGGCTTGTGGACATTAAATAAAAAATAATACAGGGCTCCAGCTGTCGATCGCCAGTGGCGCCAAATGCAAAAATTAAGAAAAAGTGGCACTAAAATTGAAGCACTGGCGAATGTGCTGGCGACAAGTAAATGCCTATAAATAATTCTTAAAATATCTTATTGATTGATTGAATTTACGTTTATTTATCGTCGCCACCGGTTGCCCATATGGGCGACGCCCCCTGAAGGCTGTTAGTATTGTTACGGAGGATAGTGCAGATACAGGACGAAACTCATCTTAAGTTACGCCTGTATAGCACCGTCACGCGGGACCTCGGTTTAACGTCTCATCCGAAAGACTATTAGTATTTTTAGATGGCCACCGAGCGGATCGAACCCACACTCTCAAGTGACTAGAAACATCACGTTCACGAGTCCTACGCTCTACCTATTGAGCTATGCGGGCTGGTCAAAAGATCTTGACTCCGACATAAACAGCATGTTTCAAGTGTGAAGGATGCCCGCGTTACTGTTTAATACACCTAATCAAGCTGGTTTTCATTAACGGTTTTGTCACACCATACTTGCATACACACCGTACAATGCTGATCAATCAAATGTCAATTTCGCCACTCCCCGTTGTGCCCACAGAATTTTCACATATCTACTGCGAACCAATCAGAAATCAGATACAAGATTTAGTCACCGCCCATGATTTCTAAAGCCACGCCTTGATTCTGCCTTACCTGGTGAGCATCCTCTCACCGGCTCGCATTTCATTGTGTTTATATAACGATGTCATTAGGCCTAACGAAACACGTGATAATGGTATTGACCAGCTTATCTAGCGTAAAATGACTGATTTTGTAGTTACCGGCTACCCTTATGAAAATTTTATATCAAATCATGCGGAAATACTGTTCTGAAAATTAACTGACATGAAAAATAGATCGTCGCAAAAAACGTGAAAACACATGACACAACAAAATGTCCGTTTGACGTTCTCCGATCTGAAGCACTTCAGACTGTCTTTCTAGCTTTGATAATGACTTCAAACAGTAAGTTTGCACAAATATATGTACAAAACCAAAAGTGGGTGCTAAAATATCTGTCTAATAATGAGGAAATTAAAAAAAACCTAGTGTGATTTTATGACATGAAAATGTTGAATAATACGAGGGGAGGCGCATTTGGCACTAAGTAGGCCACTTCGTCTTACAGTGATAGCACAGGAACAAGTGTCAGAGAAGGTAAAGTACACTCATACAGAGAGTAAAGACCAGAATAAAAGGACCCTTTTACAAATGTAATCTTAAGTATCTTTATGTCCCTGTAGCTCACAACTTTGAAAACCCTCTAGGGAAAAGGAACATAAGTAAGCATATACAGTATTACTGAGCAATGGATTTAGTAGCTTTGACATGGGCCAATAAACTGAAGCGTCTAATGTCCATGTACTATGTAGCTACCTCAGTTGGCTCCTACTGGCCCCAATTTTTATGAGCTGGCGAATTGGATTGCACAAAAACTACAACTTGCAGGGGAAGCTAAACTAGTCGACTGATGTCAAAGGTTAGCCATGCCCCATGAGATCAAGGCTGGTACAAGTAATTTTCACTTTGTTTTGACTGCATCCCTTATCAACCTCTGAAAGAGACCCAGATACCCATTTCATGGATTGTTCTTGCCAATCAGGTAAATGACATGCTTTCCCCAGTTCAGTGGTTAACGGCTTATTTGATGAACCGGTATAGTCCTTTCCCCACCTACTCTTGGTGTCAAGAAAATAGTCTGTGTCATTCACAGATTGCTGCAAATCATTATTTCCTTACATGGCAACGTTTTGAAAAACATTATCGTTATCCTTTTCTGATTCAGAAAAATCCAACTTATCCTCATTGGTAGAATCATTAATGCCAAAATTCAACCCCATTAACATTCATCCTTCCCGCGGCCATGTTTTTGTAATGAATAAATGTGCATTGATGTTGGAAAATCCCATGATATTTTTGTGTATTGAACAGGTCTGGATGATATTTATAGATAAGATCACAGTGAGAATGTTTATGTTATAGATGAGTGATAAAGTTCTATTCAGCTAATCCCCTGCTGCGAAGGGGAGAGGGAATTTTAGGAATGGCCTTTGTCTGTCTGTCCGTGTGTCTGCTCCATCTGTCTGTCTTTCTGTCCATCCGTAATACTTTCTTGTCTGCTCCATATCTCCTGAACCCTTTGAACAATTTTCATTACACTTTGGTCAAATGCTCATCTCAGTGAGACAGTGTGCAGAACCCAAGATTCATAACTGTATTCATTATTTTTGGAGTAATTGCCCTTTGTTATTTTTACAAATTCGATTTTTTTCAGGAGCATAACTTCTGAAGCATAAGAGCTGTTGAATTCAAACTTCATATGCAGATAGATCATATTATGGACAAGTGCATTCCGTAAGACCCATAACTCTGCCTTCATTATTTTTGGGGTTATTTCCCTTAACCCTTAAGCTGCTAAGCTTGACTAACTGACCTTTTGCGGCCAGTGTAGATCAATATCAGACTGCACAGAACGTGCAGTCTGATCTTGGATCTACACTGTCCAATAAGGAGCTATTATTGCCCAAAACATGACTGAAATAGCAATATTTGGGTTTTTGCTATCAAATTGAAATTTTCATTTGAGTTTTTTAGCAGGACAAGGCTTAATTATTTAAAGAAAATTGTCTGGAGCATAATTCACAAAGTATAAAAGCTATTGGCTTTTAAATTCAAATTCAAATAGATCATGTTGAGGACATGTGCAGTGAATGAGATTTATAACTCTGTCTGAACATACCTAGAGGTCACTAAAGCAAACAGCAGACTTGACAAGTGGGTCCATGGACAATTTAGTCATAGAATATTTTTCTTATGAAATAAATATGTGAGTTACATGGATAAGAGTATGGGTAGAATTCCATACTCCTGAATAGAATGGGTCTTTAAGTGTTTCAGTGATTGGTCTTTTTATCCATTTTGAGTTGTACCCTATGGAAAATGTGGCGGGGGATATGGCTGTCATTCAGACTGCTCTCTTGTTTCAATGGGATACAGCATATTTTGTGGGTATTTTTTTCTGTTTTAGAACCAAAACCCAAGAAGAGAAAATTTCCCCACGGTCCGGGAGTTCTCCCGAAAAAGAAGCAGTCCTTGGCAACTTCCATTGTCAGATTAAACAACAAAAACTACCTGGCAAGGCAGATTCTTTCAAAGTGATTGATCAAACAACACCCAGAACTAAATACAGAACCTGGGTTAAAGTAAAAAAAAAAAAAAAAATGTTTGGAACAGGGTAACATCTCACCAAAGACTCTTTTCAAACATACAGTACAAATAAACAGTGTAGACCAAGAAGAGGCTGCATGTTTGTGAAAGAATGTACATAGAAAACATCTGTATTGAGTTTACTTTCCTTTCATGTTTTTCCTTTTTTTTTTCCTCACTACTTAAAGAATGTCACATAATTGTTTCTCTGTTTAAGGATAATTATACCCCTACAATTATAGTTTGGAGGGGGTATATAGAGGTAGACTGGTCCTTTGAAATGCAGAAAATTGACTAATAGCAAAAGTTTTGCCACAGGTCAGCCTGCGCAGAAAGCACAGGCTGACCTGGGTCAAAACTTTTTGCAGATGCATTAAATCCTCTTTTCAAAGAGAATGAGTTATGCCCCAGTAATGAATGTTGAGTTTGCAACTTTATAAGGTTTTCACGTTGTAGAAAGTATTTGGATGTGCCGATGAATTAAACTAAACACGTGTTCACTTTAGACATTATTGCAACTTTTGGGCGTAGTTTGAACAAAAACTCTTCAATTTGTAGCTTAACCAATAAGGTGTTGATTTTGTAGAGTGTATATGGAGTGTGTTAATGGAATATGCTATACAGGTGTTCAGTTGGTATAAAATTGCGAATCTTACTTTGTATGTGTGATTTTAGCAATAAGTGATCGGTTTGTACCTTTACATGAAAATGCGCATTCTGTATGTTTTTGAATTGTGTTGAAGAAATCAACCATATAGGTGATAACTTTTTTAAATTGTGTGAAAGGGTAGAAAATTTTCCATTTTTAAGAAACTGATCAGATGCACCCTGTGAAGAGTTTTCGTTAAGAAGGATAGGGTTAACTGAGGACCACATAGGCTGTTTTTCATCTCACCATGTGATATTAGGGAATGGAAAGGTGGCAATTTTGGATAGTTTTAATAAAAAATGTTTTCTTTTGTGGGAAAAGGAACATTTATTTTTTATGAGGAAATGATCTTTTCTCTCAATATTTTCAAACAAGCTAATTAACAGAGATGTAAAATCTACAGTTTATTTGGGAAAGTGGTAAAATTGAAATTGTATGGCAAGGTTAAACTGAGACAGATTACTATTCCATGTCGCTCTTCGTAAGTTTTGATATACGCTTTTTTTTTGATGGTCGGAAACTTATAACTACCGAACTAAGTCCACGGAACATGCAGATGTCTCAGTTTAAACTTTCGACACAACGCACAGTGGAAAATATCTGTGAACATGAAAGCATTGATTCAGAGAAAGTTTCCAAAATCTTTTTGACTTAGATTAGGTGTTGAAATGAAATGGGCCATGCTCTGTGAAAAGGGGGCTTAATGCATCTGAGAAAAGTATCGACTCAGGTCAGCCTGCGCAGTCCACGCAGGCTGACCTGAGACAAAACTTTCCACTATTGGTCTACTTTCTGCATGTTGAAGGGACATTCTACCTCCATATCCGCTCAATGGTTAAACAAAATGGATTTCATGGGTCCTTAATTATGTGATGACTTACTTGGTATAATGCATTAATGAGATGCACTAAGCTCCCTTTTGCCAGAGCATGGGTCAATTGTAAGTGACAAGTGAGATAACAAAATTTACTCAGTAAATTTTGTGATATTGCTGTGTCCAGCATCTGATTAGCGTTGTGTGTCAACTATTGTCATGTGCGTACTCTAGAGGCCACAGTTTTGGTTCAATCTTGATGAAATCTCTGACAAGATCCAACATGGATCATAAGGGCGTAAAAAAACTAGGTAAGCAGGTTAAAATTGTGAACAATCTTGTGTGCAGTCTAGAGGCCACAATTCCCAACTGATGTTAATGAAATTTGAACAAGACAATTTCCTTTGCAAAATCTCGTACATGTCCGGATTTTGGTCATGAGGTGCCAAAACTAGGTCACTATGTCATATTCTGAAAAAACCTCGTTTCCACTCTAGAGGCCACTTTTTTTCTGTCCAATCTTGATGAAACTTGGTCAAGTCATTGTTTTGATGAAATGTCGAACAAGTTTGAATATGGGTCATGTTGGGTCAAAAGCTAGGCCACTAGGTATTATTTTTTTTTATGTAATTCTTTTTTGAAAAACCTGATGTGCACTCAAGTGGGCACGATTTCCACCAAATCTTGAGGAAACTTAGTCTAAATGATCTTTTCGATAAAATGTTGGACAAGTTTGAGTACACGTTATGTGGGGTCAAAAGCAAGGTCACAAGGTCCAATTCTTGAAAACCATTGTGTATACTCTAGAGGCCACAATTTTCTTCTAATCTCGATGAAACTTGATCAATATGGTTGTCTTGATAAAGTCTCAGATATGTTTCAGTATGGTAATGTAGGGTAAAAAACTAGATCACTTGGTCACATTCTTGAAAAACCCTGTGTGCACTCTAATGCCATGATTTTGGGCCAATCTAGGTAAAACTTGGTCAAAATATTCTTTTTTTTTTAAGTTATTTCGGACCTATCTGCTATAGGCTATTCGGGCTGAAAAAATAGGTCATTAGGTCAATTTACGAAGGAAAAAAAGACTTATTCTCTCTGGAGACCACGGTTCCCATGCAATCTCAATGAAACTTGGTCAAAATGTTTGTTTTGATAATGTCTCAGACAAGTTTAAATAATAATTGGTCTTTTTGGTCGAAAACTAGGTCTGTAGGTCACATTCTTGTGTACGCTGTAGAAACCACAATTTTGATTCAATCGTGATGAAACTAGGGCACAATTAATGTCCCAATGTAGTCTCGGACAAGTTTTAATGCACGTAACAAGGGTGTAATCTGCAACATGCAAAATGGGACCTCTAGACATTTATGTCAAGTTTAGTCCGATTAATCCCCACAGACGAAACCGAGACGATAATTTCCGTACGTATTTTATGTTTCACTAAAGTCTGCTCTGGGAAAAAATTAAGTGAAGGCGTAAAATGCCATCCCGGATTAGCCAGCATGAATTACGCAGGCTGATCCAAGAAAACACTTTTAGCAAATGTCGAAAGGCCCTATTTTGCATGTTGCAGGCCATTAGAATGGTACGCTGGTACATTAAGCTCAGGTGAACAAGTCATGGTCGTCATTGTCCTCATTATGCATTTGGTTGAAAATAAAAATTACTGTTGCTAAAAGAAAAAATGCTCATTATTATGAGCAATATATTCTTTTGTCCAGTCTAGCATATTTTATTCATGGTGCGTATTGTATCGTACCGGATGGGCCCCTCGTCGAATCTTATTTTGGCTAGAGGCCTTCTCATTTCTTTTAGCCGTAAGAACAACCAAAAGTCACAAGGTGACAGGTCAGGGCTGTATGGAGGATGATCTTTAACACCAAGCTCAGATTCTTTCAAAACTTCGTGTACAGTAGTGGATTTATGTCCCGTCGCGTTACCATGCAGCAATTTTATTCCGCGGACGCCAGTGCGCGGTCTGCGTTTCTGATAGAAATCAACGACTTGAGTGAGACTGTTTTCTCTATGAAACTTCCGGGTAACAGAGCTACCTTAGTGAACAAGTATTTGAAGAACACGGCCTCTTGAATCGAAGAAAATCTCATATAACTGTCCATTTGAGATGAGATCAAAATACCCTTGTTTAAAATATTAGCCACGGCGAGCGATAATAGGTCTTTCGCCGTCAGAAGTAATCTAAATCTTTTTTTAGCCTTAGACTCGGGTTTAAAATGGACGATCAGGGTTTCATCACCTGTAACTATTTCTTTCAAACGGCGACAATCACATTTCTCATACTTTTCGATTACTTGTGATTCCAGCCTAACCATAGTTTGTTTCTGCTCACCAGTGAGCAAATAAGGGCCCCAGCACGCACAGACCTTCTGAAGCCCAAGGCGTTTCTTGTAGATAGGTAAAGTTAGCTACTAGTAGCCAGCTACTTGTTCAGGTAAAGTTAGCTACTAGTAGCCAGCTACTTGTTCAGGTAAAATTAACTTCTAGTAGCCAGCTACTAGTAGCCAGCTACTTGAGCTGGTAAAATTGGTTATTTGTAGCCAGCTACTGGTAGCCACCTTCTAGTAAGCAGTCACTTGTAAAGGAAAATCTGGCAATTCGGACCCAGCGACCAATGTATAGGTAATTAAAATAGAGGTTTTTATTAGTTTCCTAAAGGTACAAGTAGCTGGCGAACCAAATGTCGACGCCTGAAGCGAAATGTTTTTCTTCCATCCACAATATCATATAAAAGCATCAGAAAAATCAAAATCAAATAATTTCCTGTATTAAAGGGTCAGGCTACGAGATCTGTCAATAGGAATTTTTTTCACATTTGTTGTTAATTGGGGATTCAAAATGTACAAGTAGCTGACGAGATTAAGACAGACATTTCAAAATATTTCAAAGAATCACATTCACTGTACTACAGAGAAATTGAAAATATCATTTTTAATTATTAAAGGGGCCTGCTACTCGTCATGAAATTTGGGACATTTTTCAAATTCACTTAGAAAGGAATTCAAATGCACAAGTAGCTGGCAAGTCTAAGAGCTGTTTTTGTGATTAAGTATTGGTTTTGAATAAAGTAGACTATAAATGCGTCAGAAAACTCAAAATTGAAGCATTTCCAGTTATTAAAGGGGTCAGCTACTTGATATGAAAACGGGATGATTGTACAAATGTACAAGTAGCTTGCTATTTTTCGAAATATTTAAACGAATCATATCGAGGATACTTAGGAGAAATTAAAGATATCAAAACCAATCCATTTTTATTCATTACAGGGGGCAGCTGATACTTTTCAATTATACATAGTGTGAAATAAAAAGGTACAAGTACCTGGCGAGCCTAAGAGTGAATTTTGAAATTAAATACTTGTTTTGAATAACAGAGACTATGAACGTATCAGAAAACTGGATAGATTCAGAGAGATTTTTCAAAATATGTCAACGAATCATATCGAGGATACTTAGGGGAAATTAATGGTATCAAAATCAATCCATTCTTATCATTTAAAGGGTCCAGCTACTCGCCAGTAAAATGCAGATATTTTTTTCAATTATACTTAGAGTGAAATCAAAAGGTACAAGTAGCTGGCCAGCCTTACAGTGATTTTTGAAATTAAATGCTTGATTTGAATTAAAGAGACTATGAATGTATAAGAAAACTCAAAACTGAATAATTTCCGGGTATTAAAGGGGCCAGCTACTTGATTTGAAAACTGTACAACTTTGCTGTTTTTAGGAAGTAATGATTTCAAATGCACAAGAAGCTAGCGAGATTTAAAGAGATTTTTCAAAATATTTCGACAAATATTTTTGGGGATATTTAGGAGAAATTTTAAATATCAAAATCAATCCATTCTTATCCATTTAAGGGGCCAGCTACTCGTCACAAAAATGCGGCTATTTTTCAATTTTACTTATAGTAAAATCAAAAGGCACAGGTAGCTGGCGAGCCTAAGAGCGAACATTGAAACTGAATGCTCGTATTGAATAAAAGAGAGTATAAATGCACGAGAAAACTCTAAATTAAAGCATTTTCGGTTATTAAAGGGGCCAGCAACTTGATCTGAAAATGGGACAATTTTGCACTTTTGCGAAATCATGATTTAAAATGTACAAGTACTGGCTAGATTTATAGAAATTTTTCAAAATATTTCAACAAATCATATTGAGGATACGTAAGAGAAATTAAAGATATCAAAATCAATCCATTCTTATTCATTCAAGGGGCCAGCTACTCATCAAAAAAGTGCAGATATTTTTTAATTTTACTTCAAGTGAAATCAAAAGTACAAGTAGCTGGCGAGCCTAAGTGCGATTTTTGAAATTGAATGCTCGTATTGAAAAAAAGAGAGTATAAATGCAAGAGAAAACTCGAAATTGAAGCATTTTCGGTTATTAAAGGGGACAGATACTTGATTTGAAAATGGGACAACTTTGCACTTTTGCGAAATCATGATTTAAAATGTACAACTAACTGGCTAGATTTAGAGAGATTTTTCAAAATATTTCAACAAATCATATTGAGGATACGTAGGAGCAATTAAAAATATCAAAATCAATTAATTCTTTTTCATTTTAGGGGCCATCTACTCGTCATGAAAATGCGGATATTTTTCAATTTTACTTAGAGTGAAATCGAAAGGTACAAGTAGCTGGCGAGCCTAAGAGCGAATTTTAAAATTAAATGCTTGTTTTGAATAACAGAGACTATAAATGTATGAGAAAACTCAAAATTGAATCATTTCCGGGTATTAAAGGGGCCAGCTACTTGATTTGAAAACTGGACAATTTTGCTGTTTTCAGAAGTAATGATTTAAAATGTAGAAGTAGCCATCGAGTTTAAAAGAGATTTTTAAAAATATTTCAATAAATCATTTTGAGGACACTTAGGAGAAGTTAAAAATATCAAGATTAATCCATTCTTATCCACTTAAGGGGCCAGCTACTCGTCTGAAAAATGTGGTTATTTCTCAATTTTACTTAGAGTGAAATCAAAAGATACAAGAAACTGGAGAGCCTAAGAGGGATTTTTGACATTCAATGCTCGTTTTGAAGGCCAGCTACTTGATCTAAAAATGGGACACCTTTCCACTTTTGAGAAATAATGATTAAAAACGTTCAAATAGCTAGCTCAATTTAGAGAGATATATTTTAAACTAATTCAAGGAATCATATAGAGGACACTAAGAGGAAATTAAAGATATTAAAACGAATTTATTGTTATTAGTTAAAAGGTCCAGCTACTCGTCACGAAAATGCGGGTATTTTTCAATTTTACTTAGAGGGAAATCAAAAGGTACAAATAGCTGGCGATGTAAGAGGGATTTTTGTAATTAAATGCTTGCTTTAAATAGAGTAGACTATAACTGCGTCAGGAAACCCAAAATTGAAGCATTTCCGGTTATTAAAGAGGCAGCTACTTGATATGAAAACCGGACAATTTTGCACTTTTGTGAAGAGATTATTTAAAATGTACAAGTAGCTGGCTAGATTTAGAGATTTTCCATAATATTTTAACAAATCATATTGAGGATACTTAGGAGAAATTAAATATATCAAAATCAATCCATTTTTGTACATTAAAGGGGGCAGCTACTTGTCAGGAAAATGCTGATATTTTTTAATTATAATTAGTGTGAAATCAAAAGGTACAAGTACATGTACCTGGCGAGCTTAAGAGTGAATTTTGAAATTAAATGCTTGTTTTGAATAACAGAGACTGTGAATGAATGAGAAAACTCAAAATTGAATTGTTTCCGATTATTAAAGGGGCTAGCTACTTGATTTAAAAACGGGACAACTTTGCTGTTTTTCGACATCATGATTTCAAATGTACAAGTAGCTATCGAGAATGAAAGAGATTTTTTCAAAATATTTCAACGAATCATATTGAGGATATCTAGGGGAAATTAAAGGTATCAAAACCAATGTATTCTTATCATTTAAAGGGCCCAGCCACTCGTCATGAAAATGCGGATATTTTTCAATTTTAGTTAGAGTGAAATTAAAAGGTACAAGTAGCTGGCGAGTCTAAGAGTGCATTTTGAAATTAAATGCTTGTTTTGAATAACAGATACTATGAATGTATTAGAAAACTCAAAATTGAATCATTTCCGGTTATTCAGGGGTCAGCTACTTGATTTGAAAACTGTATAAGTTTGCTGTTTTTCGAAGAAATGATTTAAAATGTACAAGTAGCTAGCGAGATTAAAAGAGTTTTTTCAAAATATTTCAACAAATCTTTTTGGAGACACTTAGGAGAAATTAAAAATATCAAAATCAATCCATTCTTATCCATTTAAGGGGCCAGCTACTCTGAAAATGCTGATACTTTACAATTTTACTTAGAATGAAATCAAAAGGCACCGGTAGCTGGCGAGCCTAAGAGCCTAACAGCGATTTTTGAAATAGAATGCTCGTATTGAATAAAAGAGAGTATAAAAGCACGAGAATAATCGACATTGAAGCATTTCCGGTTATTAAAGTGGACAGCTAATTGATCTAAAAATAGGACAACTTTCCTCTTTTGTGAAACTATGATTTAAAATGTACAAATAGCTGGCTTGTTTTGAATATCAGATACTATGAATGTATGAGAAAACTCGAAATTAAATCATTTCCGGTTATTAAAGGGGCCAACTACCCGTCGTGATAGTAGCTATCGAGTCTACAATATTTAAAACAAGCATTTAATTACAAAAATCCCTCTTAGGCTCACCAGTTACTTGTACCTTTTGATTTCACTCTAAGTAAAATTGAAAGATATCAACATTTTCATAACGAGTAGCTGGACCCTTTAACGAATAACAATGGATTGGTTTTAATATCTTTAGATTCTCCTAAGTATCCTCAATAAAATTCTTTAAATTAGTTTAGAATATATCTCTCTAAATTTAGCCAGCTACTTGTACGTTTTTAATCTTTATTTCACAAAAGTGAAAAGGTGTCCCATTTTTAGATCAAGTAGCTGGCC
The DNA here is from genome assembly GCA_946811185.2 of Hippopus hippopus. NCBI lineage: Eukaryota > Metazoa > Mollusca > Bivalvia > Cardiida > Cardiidae > Hippopus > Hippopus hippopus. Next base: position 62,815,257 of record OX328103.1, on the reverse strand, counting down.
TTTTATTAACCGGAAGTGTTTCAATTTAGAGTTTTCTCATGCTTGTTTAGTCATCTTTATTAAAAAAAAGCATTCAATGTCAAAAATCGCTCTTAGGCTAGCCAGCTTCTTGTACCTTTTGATTTCACTCAAAGTAAAATTGAAAAATATCCGCAATCTCATGACGAGTACCTGGCCCCTAAACTGGATAAGAATGGTTCGATTTTGATATTTTTAATTTTTCCTAAGTGTCCTCAAAATTATTTGTTGAAATATTTTAAAAAAATCTCTTTTAAACTCGATAGCTACTTGTACATTTGAAATAATTACTTCGCAAAAGTGGAAAGTTGTCCCATTTTCAAATCAGTACCTGGCCTCTTAAATAGCTGGAAATGCTTAAACTTTTACTATTTTACTGCATTTATAATCCTCTTTATGTAAAACAAGCATATAATTTTAAAAACAGCTCTTAGACTCGCCAGCTACTTGTACCTTTGAATTCCTCTCTATGTGAAATTGAAAAATGTCCAAATTTTCAAAACGAGTAGTTGGCCCCTTTAATAACCAGAAATGATTTAATTTCGAGTTTTCTCATACATTCATAGTATCTGATATTCAAAACAATCACTGAATTTCAAAATTCGCTCCTACGCTCGCCAACTACTTGTACCTTTTGATTTCACTCTAAGTAAAATTGAAAAATATCCGCATTTTCATGACGATAAGCTGGGCCCTTTAAATGATAAGAATACATTGATTTTGATACCTTTAATTTCCCCTAAATATCCTCAATATGATTCGTTGAAATATTTGAAAAAATCTCTTTTATTCTCGATAACCACCTGTACATTTTAAATCATAATCTCGAAAAACAGCAAAGTTGTCCCGTTTTTAAATCAAGTAGCTAACCCCTTTTATAATCGGAAATGATTCAATTTTGAGTTTTCTGATACATTCATAGTCTCTGTTATTGAAAACAAGTATTTAATTTCAAAATTCGCTCTTAGGCTCGCCAGCTACTTGTACCTTTTGATTTCACACTAAGTATAATTGAAAAATATCCGCATTTTCCTGACAAGTAGCTGCCCCCTTTAATGAATAAAAAGGGATCGATTTTGATATCTTTAATTTCTCCTAAGTATCCTCAATATGATTTGTTGAAATATTTTGAAAAATCTGTCTAAATCTAGCCAGCTACTTGTACATTTTAATTGAAGATTTTGTAAAAGTGCAAAGTTGTCCCATTTTCATATCAAGTAGCTGGGCCCTTTAATAACTGGAAATACTTCAATTTTAAGTTTTCTGACGCATTTATAGTCTACTTTATTCAAAACAAGCACTTAATTACAAAAACAGCTCTTAAACTCGCCAGCTACTTGTACCTTTGAATTCCTTTCTAAGTGAAATTGAAAAATGTCCCAATTTAATGAAGAGTAGCTGGCCCCTTTAATAATTAAAAATTAAATGAAAATGATATTTTCAATTTCTTCGTAGTACAGTGAATGTGATTCTTTGAAAAAATTTTGAAATGTCTGTCTTAATCTCGTCAGCTACTTGTACATTTTGAATCCCTAATTAAAAACAAATGTGAAAAAAATTCCTATTGACAGATCTCGTAGCTTGACCCTTTAATACAGGAAATTATTTGATTTCGATTTTTCTAATGCATTTATATAGTATTCTGGATCGAAGAAAAACATTTCGTTTAAAGGGCAAATCAACAAGTTTCAAATATGGTTAATTTTCAAATCTACATTTATCAAATGGTAACCTGGTAATGTTGTAATTAGAAAAAAAAAAAAAAGTAATTTTTTTTCAATTCATATTTTTGCTTATTAATTTTTATTGCATCGCTTACCTCCCTTTCTTATTGTTGCGTCCCTTGATTTGTGACGTCATAGGAGCGTTTTGTTTCAACATGGACGTTGTTTACGGTAGTGAACTCAGCGATATTGAAGACGAAGAAATAGGCGATTCTGGGCCGGAAAGGCCGTACATGTATGAGCCAATTTTTAAAGAAACTTATTAAATTTCTGATGATGAGGATAAAAGTAACATTTCGCCCACTAATGACGAAAATGACGATGTTGTGCCGGACTTTTCAACGTGTTGAGTATCGTGCGCTATTGAAATACGTCTATTACGGGGCGAACATCGCTTACAGAAATATTATTCTATACATGATAAAATTAAGTGTATGGCACATACTTTGTTTCACGTGAAGCATTTTCAGTAGATTAACGGGCGGAATTAAAAAAAGAAAAAGAAAAAAAAAAAAAAAAAAAAAAGACGGCTTCAAGACAGTTCCACGACAAGACAGTTCCCCGAAACTTTTGAAGACATTTCCCCGACACTTTAGTTTCATGTCAAATAACCTTTTTCTTGACTTTTACGATTGATAATCGTAAGATGTTAGTTCTAACTATTTGTTGATGGGTCCTTGTTGATATGTGTACCTTGTAAAGAATTCTGTAAACATTGACGGGTACAAATTTATTCTCACATGGGTGAAGGGTTACACAATAAATCACGATTTTCATGAGAATAAGAATATTTTGAAATGCTGTTAACCATGAAATTTGATAAAAGAATATGTTCCGAGATTATTAAGACTTCATTCTCAAAGTTATTTTGAAAATTATTGTAGTTGTATTTCTTACCATACAGAAATACATGAACATCAGAGAGAGGGAGAAGGGGTCTACCTGTGTGAAGTACTTTTTTGCTGTTTAGCTTGTACACATGATCCATTCATCATGCATGTATAGCTATTGTATGTTCCATATAGAGCTTGTCTGTGAAAGTCTTAAACTCTGAATTGTAAGCCGTGGGAAAGGATAGTGTAAACTTGTTCAGTTCTTGTTTGTCTTATGCAAATTGTTTCATTTGGGTAAGTCTCAAATTGGTCTACTAGGGACTGAGCAGTTAAAACTGACATTCCGGCCAAATTCCAGTATAGACGACTTCAGATTCATTGTAAAAACATAGAAAGAGCTGGTAACTATCAATTGATCCTTTATCTACAATATTTTCTATTTCAACTCTTTACCAACGACAAAATATTAAACAGGTCCAAATTGAAATCACTTGCAGACGACAAAATAAAGTTAAATATTTCAAAAATTGAAATTTGTTTCCAGCAGAGTAGAAAACATTGTGGTAAAAGGAGAAAATGCTGGTTACCAGCATTATCTCCTTTTCCTACAATGTTTTTAAAAGTCTTCTGTCTTCAGGGTCGTAAAAACTAGGGACTGATTGGTAAAGGGTTAAATATAAATCCCACACATTGGGCACGAGTTCTTGTTTAGTTCCCAGGAAGCAGTATCCGAAGAGATTTGTACGAGTTGTATGAACTTGTTTCTCAAGAGATATAAAATACATGTTTAAATTGTTACCAAACGTCAAATTTATTGACTTAACCGAATTGAAAGCATTTTAAGTCAACAAATTAAATTTTACTCACATGTTTGGACTTGTCTTTGACGGGGTAAAAAACATTGTAGAAAAAGGGGAAAATACTGGTTACCAGCATTTTCTCCTTTACCTACAATGTTTTCAAAAGTCTTTTCTTTCTTCACCAGGGTCGTTAAAACAAAGGATTTTTCTCAGTAGCCTGTCTAGAAGACATAATATGGATAGGAACAAGGAAATATCCACAATTGTAAAGATACAATTCAAAATTTGTTCAAAATGCATGTAAGTTGTCAAATCATTTTTAAGAGTGAAATGTCAGAGAAGTAGTGTATGGGATAAAAGCTGTAACATGGGTTTAATGTCACAAACAAACATTACAGTGCAAAAGGGTGAGATATGCAAATGTTATGTAACCGTTTCTTGTATTGTTTCAACTGGTCGGTGATGGATTAACATTTATGACGATGACTAGGGGTAGCCAGATACTTCACCCTTTACCATACAAACCCTAGATCTAGTTTCCAATACCCAAAGAAAGAGTGTTTGAAAAACAGTGTTGGAAGAAAATGATGTTTGCTGTTCAAAGAATGATTATAATCCCTTGAAAGTTTACATCATTTGAACAATGTCGACTTTGTTATTTGCAAAATTTATGTTATGAATTTAGATGAATCAATAATTTTGTTAAATGTTGAAATCATTTGGAAAAGGGAGAAAACGGCAGCAATTTCTCCTTTGTCCAGAGTGAAGCGATAACTTAGAAAAGGGTATAATAGTACGAATAACAATTCATGTATTCCAATTTCAAGAAAAAAAAAAAAAAAAAAAAAAAAAAAAAGGAAATTACCTACTTCATGTTGGATTTTCTTTATGGAAATTGCCGTTGTGGAATGTCTGTCTTTTAGAGTTTCGGTTTAATGTCGTCAACTTCTTTTGCGAGTTTTGGACTTATTAAAAACTTACTGTCATCGAAGTATTTCAGACACAATTTCGAATGAACAGATGGCAAAAAATCCGTCGCCACTGTCCAGCCCTGGTTTAAACGTTTCAAAATCCACAGTTTCCTCCTTTTTAATTCCTTCGGAAATTTGAATATACTAATTCTATGAGTTCCCGAATCGACGTGGCAGCCATAGACTGCACACTTTACAATTTTTTCGGCTCAGTTCTCAGTTAATACTCAGATATCTGCATACAATCATCCGCGTTCCTACTTAATTTCTACTGACGATATACACAGACTGACTCGACAATGACGTCACACATGCACGGGAGATAAGCGAATCAGGGGAAGTAAGCCATGTACCATTTTTAGGGCCGTATATCAGCGTGACAATTCGGCCGTGGTTTATGGCATGTTACAGGGTGGTATTTATGAAAATTTGCAGATACATGCTTAACTGACATCATTTGCAGCTGATTAAATGAAAAAACAGTCTGGTCAAAATATTTCAGGATTTGCCCTTTAAGGCGTCGTCATTTGGTTCGCCAGCTACTTGTACCTTTAGGAAACTAATAAAAACATCCATTTTAATTACCTACAAATTGGTCACTGGGTACGAATTGCCAGATTTTCCTTTACAAATGACTGCTTACTAGAAGGTGGCTACCAGTAGCTGGCCACAAATAACCAATTTTACCAGCTCAAGTAGCTGGCTACTAGTAGCTGGCTACTAGAAGCTAACTTTACCTGAACAATTAGCTGGCTACTAGTAGCTGGCTACTAGTAGCTAACTTTACCTATCTGTTTCTTGTTATACCTTAAAAATACTTGACGGATGAATGACTGTTATACCACATATCTTTTGCACTCTAATTCATGCATCTTCATAAATTAGTGATTTCATGACGCCATACTTTTTTTCCGTCACGACAGCGTGAGGTCGGTCTCCCTTAGGGTTACGGTATAAGCGATATTTTATTTTCGGTTCCAGTAGCTGAGCCCTGATTGCTCAGTCGGTAGCGTACAGGACTTGAGAACAGGGGGTCGCCGATTCGATCCTCGGCTCGGCCAATTTCTTTCCGAGGATTGATGATAGTCTTTGCGACAGGATTCATTCCTTTCTCACCGCTGACCATTGTTTTGACGATGGTTATGTGGGAAAACAGCTATGGCTCGGAAAGAATATTCTGTGGAGTACACGATAAAGAAACTCCAGGAGAAACGAATGGAAAGGTGCACTGGCCGCCGTGATATAACTGAAATAATGTTGAAAACGGCGTTAAACACCAAACAATCAATCAGTCGATATTTCGATCAGGTGTATAAAACTATCTGTTGTAAAATCTCAGCATGAGGAGCAAGTGTATCGTTTGTTTTGACACCAATCAAAAGGGAAATGTTTACACTAGCTCTTTGCAAAACAATGGTGTTATTTCGTAGTCTTATTTTTAAACAGTTATAAACATATTCTACGAACATAAAAATTGACCCCAAGTGTTTTGAATAGCTTTCCAAAAACGGCGATTACATCCTATTATTTAGGTGCCGGGTCGGCTACTGATATGAGTTTTTATTCCTGAACAATATTATGCGTTACTCCACATGCCTGTTTTTACATGTAATGTTGTAAAAGAAAAATAAAAAAAAGAAAAAAAAAAAAAATACTCAAACGCAAAAAAAAATTGTCCAATGGGTTTTGGCATAATTTGTCTGATATGCATAATTGGAATGATATTTGGTACCATTTGTTAGGTCTTTTAATTACCTACAAAATGCTATAACTTGTTTACAAATAGCTGTTTGTATCTATCGACGCATGCTTTTCAGTTGCATCCGGTAAGGGTCAAAATGAAAAAATGCAAAATGAAAAATACAGAAATTGTGATATTGGTGTAAACTCTGACTGAAGTGCAATTTTTTTACCTTCGCGATAATTTGGTCGTTATTCTTTCGTCAATATCAAGTATGGCCATCAGCGTGTCGAATAACCTGTACAATACACCTAATGGAACTGACGTTTGTTTGCTTGGTGTTTAACATCGTATCAATAGTATTTCAGTTATTTCACTGCGACAGTTAACAGAACCATGTTTCCTAGACTTTTTTTTAATCAGTACTTGACGCGTCACAATTATCCTGATACTGGGAGGCCAGTCGTAATTCTATCCCCGTATTTCTAAGCGCCAAGTGGGGGGTAACCACTACTACCAGTTTTTAAGTCTTTGATCTGAACTGGTCTGGGTCGGACGCACGACCTTCCGCACACGTAACAGGCGGCGGTATGGAATTGAAATGATGTACGAGGTAACATCTAAATAACGATCTAATCTCGCGTTAGTTAGGCAAGGCCTGTCGGTTCCAGGACGATCGGCAACTGCTCTTGTTCGACGAAGCTTATACGAAAAGTTGCGTATAGGGTTTCTGTGACAATTAAATGTTTGTGCAACATTATCGACAGAGTCTCCCCTGTCAAGCCTCATCCAAGATTCACCACATTGACGTTTAGAAGTGTTGGTATTGCGCGTTTTAAAAATCTCCAAACTGATTTGTGTTTTCTTACTCCAAGGAGTTGTAAGAAAGTAATGAGAGATTTTTTGTCCGATTTCACATTTGTCAACACTTTACACGCGCAAATCTGAAAAACCACCTGTTTTGGCCCTTATCGTAGCGTATAAGCCAAAACTGACCCGATGTACCCTTTCCTCGATAGAGTGACAGACGACCTATGTGTGATAATATGAAATGTCCCTGACTGATAATTCTAAAGTTAGCGCAAAATGAAACATATATACATTTTTTGTTTGTTATTTTTTCGTTTGAGTATATAGATAGATAAAGAAAGAGATGTCTTTAGTCTTTTCTTGAAAATGTCTATAATAATGATTATGACGTATGGTTTGTGGCCACACACAATTAATTTATATCTGCGGTGTGTTTTAATGTAAGTACACGTAGTCAAGTATACACGTACTTGTCGTTTTCGCTCTTACCCATGAGAAATGTGGATCTTCGATTTAGTCCTATAGTAATAATTCTGAAATTACTTTCATCAGCCAAAATAAAAAAAACAATAGGTGCGATGAATGAATAAATAAATGTTGTTTTATGGCGCATCGACAGCTTTGGTCATTTAGCATGCATGTCTGTTAAAAGATATTATTTACTTCATTTAACCTGACCCAGGTCAACATCATTTAAATAAATCAAAATTCTATTTTTACTCTCAAGGTATCGCACGACGCTGTGTTCGGTTTTGTCCCGAATGGTCACAGAAATATTCCGTACAGTATGCACGAATTGAATTGTTTACCTGTGCCTTCCCGTGTATATGTAACTTCCCGAATACCGGTCGGAGTTCTATTTATATACCTACTTATATATTCAGCATAAAGGTCAGGATCAGGTTAGATGAAGTAGGCAATAATAAAAGTGGAATTTTTAAAATGAAAAAGGTTTGAATACATTAACCAATAAGTGCAAAGGAGGTGTACCTAGTATAACAAACATGGGTAGCATTGGGTAAAAATGAAGAATTCGATAGCAATTAGACGTCAATGGATTTGGAACGATAGACGGTTGTTGTAAAAAAATGGTGTAAACTGTGTACTTTGCAACTTAGTGCGGTATTAATATACTGACGGAATAAAGAAACGCCTCATACTAACTGAATATCTAGTGAATCGTACTTAAAAAATGAGGGAAAAAATTGCATTTGCAAAACTGGTCCTTTAACGGAACAGATGATTCATTGAACAAACTTATTAATTAAGTCACAGCATGCCTCAAATTTTAAATTTCAACACAATGGTCATCGCGTTTCAGTAGCGCTTGTGGTCACCTCTGTTTTGAATCACAGCAGTAACGCGTCGCACCATGGAAGCATACAAGTTACGCAGCCTGTACTGTAGCATTCTGTTCCACTCATGCTTGAGCGTCGCCGTCACTTGATAGATATTGACAGGCTGCGGTTGACGTTGACGTAACCATCGTCAAAGATAATTCCAGGTGTGTTCAATAAGGTTGCAGTCTGGAGAACACGCTGGCCAAAGCAAACATCAATGTTGTTGATCCGTAAAAATACTGGTGACACGAGCAACGTGGTGGCGGGCGTTGTCATACTGAAAAGACGTTGGTGGAGCGTAGAAACAACATACACCGCGTAATATCTGGTCTGGCATAGAGATAACCTTGGTGCACGACTTCTTGGGACTTGCATCCATAGCTGATGGCTGTGTGTATGGGTATCTTTTGTTCAGTTGGCTGTGTGTATGAGTAAAGTGCTCATTTAGCAGAGTGTATGGGTATCTTTGGTTCAGTTGGCTGAGTGTATGAGTAAGGTGCTCATTTAGCAGTGTGTATGGGTATATTTTGTTCAGTTGGCTGTGTGTATGAGCAAAGTGCTCATTTAACAGTGTGTATAGGTATCTTTGGTTCATTTGGCTGTGTGTATGTA